>JAOTRH010136200.1:0-14011 GCA_034768845.1 Heliamphora exappendiculata | reverse complement strand
ATGTTTTGATATTTTGCATAGTGATGTTTGGGGTATTTCTCCTGTAATTTCTCATGCTCGATACAAATATTTTGTGACTTTCATTGATGATTTTAGTCGATATACTTGAGTCTATTTTATTTGGTCCAAATCTGAGGTCTTGTCTGTTTTTCAAACCTTTGTTGCATATATTGAGACTTAATTCTCTGTAGGTATTAGGATTTTGCGGTCTAATTCTGGTGGAGAATATATGTCCCACGAGTTTAATGATTTCTTACACCACAAAGGCATTGTGTCTCAACGCTCATGTCCTTATATCCCACAGCAAAATGGTGTGGCTAAAAGAAAGAATCGTCATCTATTGGATATTGTTCGCACCTTATTACTTGAGTCATCTGTTCCCTTCTAAATTATGGGTTGAGGCATTATCTACCGCAGTTTACTTAATTAAATGATTGCCCTCTAAAGTTCTGAATTTTGATTCTCCTTATTTTCGTTTGCATCATCAGCATCCTAACTATCTTAATTTGCATACTTTTGGATATGTTTATTTTGTTCGTTTACCTTCTCATAAATTTCACAAACTTTCTGCTCGGTCTGTTAAATGTGTCTTTATGGGTTATAGTATCTCTTACAAATGCTATGTTTGCTATGATCCTGATTCAAATAAATTTCGTACTTCTCGTAACCTTATTTTCTTTGAAAATCAATATTACTTTTCTACCCATGTTGAGCCCTTACTTGATATTAGTGTTCTTCCTTATTATAATGAATTGACTTCTCTTCCTGAACGGTTCAAACCTGGTATTGTGTATACTCGACGTCCACCGACTTTGCCCTCTCTCGAGGTTGATCCTTCCCCCGCCCTTGACCCACCGACATCTATGCCTCTTGAGCTTGACATGGCTCCTGCTCCTGGTCCTCAGCGTTCTACAGGAGTATCACGCCCTCCTGATTGGTATGGTTTTAATGCTGCTTTAAGTTCTATTCCCATTCCTACTTGCTTTAATGAGGCTGTTAAACATGAATGTTGGCGAAAAGTGATGGATGAGGAACTTAGGGCTCTCCAGGACAATCTTACATGGGACGTGGTTCCTTACCAGTCTCATATTAAGGCTATTGGTTGTAAATGGGTTTATTCTATCAAGCTCCGCTTTGATAGAACTCTGGACCGGTATAAGGCACAGTTGGTTGCCCTTGGGAACAAGCAAGAGTATGGGGTGGACTATGAGGAGACTTTTGCTCCGATAGCCAAGATAACTACGGTGTGCACGGTTATTTCTATTGCCGCTTCCCAAAGCTAGCCACTTCATCAAATGAATGTCAAAAATGCATTTCTTCATGGTGATCTCAAAGAAGACATTTACATGGCTCTCCCACCTGGTGTTTCCTCCTCTTCTTCCAATTTATGTAGGTTGAAACGATCTCTCTATGGGCTGAAACAGGCTCCCTGTGCACGGTTTGACAAGTTTCGCATTACCTTGCTTCAGTTTTCCTTTCAGCAAAGTTAATATGACTCTTCTTTGTTCCTTTGCAACACCTCCACTAGTATTGTTCTTCTTCTGGTTTATGTTGATGATATTCTTATCACCGAGACCGATTCTGCTTTGATTGATTGTCTCCAGCAGCATCTTCACGCTTCTTTTCATATGAAGGATCTTAATCCTCTAACGTACTTCTTGGGATTCAAAGTTCACACTGGTCCTTCAGGCATCTTCCCCAATCAACATAAGTATACACGGGATTTAATTACTTTGGCTGGTCTTCAAGATACTTCGTTTGTGGATTCTCCTCTAGAAGTTAACACAAAGTATCGTCGTGATGAGGGTGATCTCCTTCCTGATCCTACTATGTATCGTCAACTGGTGGGTAGCTTGAACTATTTGACTATTACTCGGCCTGATATTTCATTTGCTGTTCAGCAGGTTAGCCAGTTTATGCAGACTCCCCGCCATTTACATTTAGCCGCTGTTCGTCGTATTATTCGCTATCTTCGGGGGTCTTCTCACCGTGGATTGTTCTTTCCAGCAAGCTCTCCTATTCGTCTCATTGCTTATAGTGATGCTGATTGGGCAGGTTATCCTGATACTCGCCGGTCTGTCACAGGCTGGTGCCTCTTTCTTGGCGACTCTTTGATTTCTTGGAAGAGTAAAAAGTAGGTTCGGGTGTCGAAATCTTCAACGGAATCTGAATATCGTGCGATATCTGCTGCTTGCTCTGAAATTAGTTGGCTTCGTGGGCTTCTTGCTGAGCTGGGTTTCTCTTAGCTTGATCCCACTCCTTTTCATGCCGACAACACTAGTGCTATTCAGATTACTGCTAATCCCGTTTTTCATGAGCGCACGAAGCATATTGAGATCGATTGTCACTCTATTCAGGAGACCCTGGATACTCGTGTCATTTCTCTTTCTCACATTTCCTCTGATCTCCAGATTGTTGACATATTTACAAAAATCATGACTCGTCAGCGCCATCAGTTCCTCGTAGGCAAATTGATACTTCTTGATTACCCCGCATCATTTTGAGGAGGGATATCAGTCAGATCAAATTAACTGTATATTTGGCTGTATACTTTAGTTTTCATTTTAATTTAGATATGATTGCTGTAAATCTGTATATTACTAAAAATCAGCCATATAATTAGCCCCACTATTGTTATATAATGTGAAGAAATCCTCACTTTGAGGCATCGAATAAAATTGACAACAACAACGCAAAATACCCCCTTACAAATACAAATATAAACCCAAAAAAGATAAAAATACAAAGAAAAAAACTTGAAAGATAATATAATAAACAAAAAATACGCACAAAAGATATATTAGAAAACTTAAAAAAAACAAGCCAACACAATTAGACCTTCACTTATAATGTACAGACTTGAGAAAATACAGATCAATAACCCGTGCCTAAATGCATTTTTAATACAATCTAATTAAAAAAATATTTTTCCAAGCATTCCCAAACAATTACCTTAAAGAAGAAATTATTCATTAAGCACACAACCCAACCAATGAATAACAAAAGTATCGTGTCCACAACTACCAACAATGTGCAAAGCTACAAACAATGTGCAAGTAGATTTTGGCATGAGAATAACAAATGAATTATTTTCAACGTCACCAACAATGTCACAAACAACTTAAATAAAAGATTCGTCTTAAGACAATCATAAGCAATTTTAGTAGGAAGAATATAAGAAGAATAGGCAATGATCAACATTCAAAAAGTGTCTTAGCATTACAAAAAATAATAAAGAAATAATTTTGTGAAAACTAAAAATTAACTTCCGATGTAGAAAGATTGGTGTAAAATGAAAAATGAAAACTGGAAAACTCAATAAAAGAATATGAAAATAAATACAATGGTACATAAACTACATGGGCACAGGTAAATCAAATGAAAAAGAATTCATTCACATTGTAATCAGAAATAGTATTGTAAGAAACAAAAATATACACAGAAAAAGAAAATTGGAGAAAGAGATAGTCAATAAACTGAGAGGGGTAGAATTACCCCAAAAAAGAATCCTACAATTAATCCCATGCGATCTTTAGTTGTGTTCAAAAACAGAAAAAGCTAATAAATCAAATAATTCGTGTTCATCATAGAACTCAGAGAGACATATTTGAGTGACACAGAAAAAAAAACTACCAAACATTGCTAAAGTACTTCCAACACAGTTTAGCCTAAAAAACATTTGGCATCAACGCTCCAAATAATATCAATGAAATTCAACAAATGAATATAAATGAGTATGGTAGTTTTGACATCCAATTCATCAATCTAACTTAAGCAATAAGTGAAGAAAAAACACGCACAATTATCATCTTAGGAAAACCTCTCAAATTTTGAATAATTGCAAATTCAAGCCTCCAATAAGGCTTTGTTTGGATAAGTATAAACCTTAGCAAAAAATAGATTATACAAAATCTAAGTAGTTATTAGCTACAATTCTCAAAATTGATATCCAACTCAGAGCAACTCCAACAAACTCTCCAAATGAGGCCTGTGGGCAGTTTTGCATTAGCTATTTAATCCAATCAGATATATTTGAGTATTGCAAATGCAACAACATAAATGATTCAACTGTTAATTAAATGTCCTCTACTTTTACACAAACTAACAAAATATCAAAGTCAATTAACAAAATTACAGAACAGGTCAAACAGAAAAACCACACCTTTAAAACTCAAAACAACACTTTAGAGCACGCTCGAATCGGTCCATCTTATAAACCCTTGGTTGCATGAACAGTGGGTGAAACTAATGAAGCAAAAATTGTGAAAGCTATGCTTGAGATCAGGTTTGGGTATAATCAAATTACATATAATCATGATTTGATTTCTATATAATTTAAATACCTTCAAGATCTAATTTCAGTGTAATTAAAATACCAAAACCATCACTGAATAAAGTAATTAACAAATTTGTTTTAAAAGCATTAACAATGTTCATATGCACAAATATTAAACCAACCACTATCTACATCTCATATCCACCACACACAATTATTGCTCAAGATGTACATATAAGTTGAGTTTGAGTTAAGCAATTGAACAACCCATAAAGTATGGTATGGTTTGTAAATACCCAATAGTTGGCCCTTATATTCTTACATTGGTTACATTCAATTGCACTAAAAAAACTAAAACTTCATTAAATTTGTCCAACCAAAAGGAAGAAATAATCCTTAAAAGAGCCAATTGTTTTAGCTAATGAGAAAGATAACTTTGAAAATAATAAACCAACACAATTAGACCTTCACTTATAATGTACGGACCAAACTGATTCCAAATCCAAGTTTAGTAAGTAAATTTTAAAAATAATAATTAAACAAATTGAATATATTCCATTGTTAAGCTTAGTTCGAGGGTGGCTAATAACAAATTGAATATATTCCACGGGATTAAGTAAAATGGTATTTAATAACAAAACCGAAGCAGTGAAAATGCAATCTCCTACAATCAAATGCAAATCTCGTACAATCGAATTAATAATGAATGTGTTTCACTGGAAGTTTAAAATCCTACAATCAAAAACTGCAAGAACTCGAAATAAGATAACTTCCAAATAGAACAAAGGAATAACTTCCATATAGAACAAAAGAATTTATAACTTCCGTAAAGAATTTACAAAAAAAATTTCTAATAAACAAAAACCGAAGCAGCAAGAACTCGTAATAAACTCTAAATCTTCATTTGCTGGTTTCTGTTACTCCAATGCTATTTTAGTTGGATATTATCCTCCAATGTATTTTTTAAAAAAATCTAATATACGCCACTGAGAGATTATCCCCCAGTGCCTTTACGCTACTGAGATATTACCCTCCAATGGATATATTATCTCTGCTTCCAGTAAAAATGTGATGAATGGAAAAATCCAGAATGAGATGGGAAGGTGCTTACCAACGGCAGCGAAAAATGGTGGCGACTCGTCGTTGAAACGGTGGATTCGGTGGATTCAACCACTGAGATGGAAAGAAAAATTAGAACAGATGAAGGTTGTGTTGTAAAGAGAGGGGGAGTAGGGAGATTCAGGTTATTTTTTAGGAAAAAATCAAAATCAAAATTAAAATAAAAATACAAATAAAAATATAAATACAAATAAAGAAAACAAAATATGATACAAAACAAAACGAAGAAAATGTAAATCAAACAAAAGACAACTTACATCAGCAAAGCTTCCGCAAAAGATCACCCAGATCGACGCACAAAACTTCTGCAAAAGAGAAATGGCGTTGATTCGGTGGATTCAAGCACTGAGAGGGAAAGAAAGATTAGAACAGATGAAGGTTGTGTTGGAAAGAGAGGGGGGATGGGGAAAAAATCAAAATCAAAATCAAAATTAAAATTAAAATTCAAATAAAAGTAAAAATACGAATAAAAATACACGACGGAGGTGAGCGATGACGATGGCGGTGGTGCAGCGTGATGGCGGTGCGGCGGCGGTGGCGGCGACGGCAGTGCGGCGACGACGACGATGGGTGGCGAGGACGGCGATGGAAAGAGGCGCAAGGGTTGGGGTTGGGGTTGGCAGAAGAAGCTTTTGACCGAGAGGAGGGGGGAAAGAGGCGCACGGGTTGGGGACTTGGGGAGAAGAGTCTTGACAGATAAGGTCAGTTGAAATGAAGCGGCATTTTTTTCATCTCGGGAGTTGATGGCAGGTTTTGAAGCATTAGGCGGGAATTCAAAATAATCTCTACCTAGGATAGGATTGAAAATAATCTTTATCCTAGGGTAGAGAGTTAAGCTGATGTCCACCGTTAGATTAAAAAATAAGATTAAATCTCAACTGTTCAACATAGTTTGCATTTTAGACAAATTTAAAAACCTAATGTATTTTATTATATAGACTAACGGTGCAATGCGTATATAAGTAATTGCTATTTTCAGCAACTTTTTCTCTATAATCACAATAGTAAAAATTAGATTAAAATACATATATAAACACACAACTACACATATACACAGGAGGGTATAAGGTATCTATTTTAATTAAAACTTGGTTTAACTTAACTAAATTTGATAAAAATATAAATAAAAATCCTTTATTCATTTTAGTCTCAAGAATAAAGTTTTAAATCTCTAATCTTTATAAAACTTTTATTATTTGAGTTGACGTTTAAAATTTCTTATTTTTCTAAAAAAAAAATTTTTTTTTTTTCATAAAATAATTTTAATACTAATTATTTTTAGCGTTTTAAATTAAAACAAATAACCAAACACACAAAGTGAGCCTTACCCAATAGTTACACAAACGCATCATAGAGAGAAATGAAAACACACACAGGCAACCCAAAACAAAAATATCACACACACGGTGGCAACCCAAAACACAAATTTCGCACACATGACCGAGGTGCCTCCACAGGTGCAATGTGCATGGTGTGTACAGCGGTGGTGGTGCCGTGGTTCGTTGGTGGTGCCGTGGTGCGTTGGTGGTGTGTGCGGCAGCATTGCCGCAAGAGAGAGAGGGGGGAGAGAGAGAGAGAAAGGGGGGCTGACCTTTAGAAATATGCTTTGAGAAGCATTGAATTAACTCCAGAAGAAGAAACTGTCAATAATGCAAAAAAAAAAATACATTGATCAACTACAAAAGAAGGAACTGTTGTATAAAAACAAAAAATTAACAATGCAAAAAAGGAACTGTTGTAAGGTGCAGGCTTTGGGACAATGAAGGATGTGGAAGTGAGGAGGTGAAATGGAACTGCCGAGAGAGAGGAAGTTATCAGTGAAATGAAACCGCAGAGAGGGAGAGTGAACGTTGGGGGGTGTTTGAAATTGGTACAACGTGGGTTAGAGTTTGTTGTTTTACCATTTTATTTTTTTGTTAAATAAAGAATAAGTGTATGAAAATTAAAATTAAAAAATTAATTTTAAGATTTTTTGGGTATAAAAAGAAGATTTCACCCTGTGTTGTTTTATTATATTAGTATAGATGAATATAACATTAGATATAATGGTAAATATAAAATTTAATAGATATAAATTTATATATATTGTGTTTTTTTTATAAAAATAAACAAATATTAATATACAAATTAATAATAAAAATTAATAATTTTATTGTACTATCATATCAATTCACCAACCCTGTTTTTTTTTATTACTGAGGGATTATCAAATACTACACCCTAAGGTCATATTTTAAGTGTTGGACTAAATTAATATAGATTAGATATCTCAAAATTAGGAGACTTAAGATATTAAATTCTTTAGATTAAATGTTCTAATTTTAATCCAATCGTTTATTTGTTTACAATGTAGGATAATTATTATCATATACAACTTAATTCAATCATTTGTTTGTTTTTTGTAAAGATTAAATAAGGTAAATAATTTGATAACAAAAATATCTATATAAATAATTTTGCATTTATTTTTTATAAATTGTCCTTATTTTCGTTTTCAGCCTAGCGGTGACAATAATCTTATTATTGCCTATCTATTAAAGCCTAATTTTACATAATAATTACTTTTTTTATTTTTTTATTTGTTTATTTATATTTTTAATAAAAATTATATATATATATAGATCCCAACCCTCGAGACCCTAGACCTTCTATTCCCAGACCCCGAGACCGTCAAGGCCCTTGGAACCCCCGAACCCCCGATATCACAAACTCTAGAAGCTCCTGGGAACCCTGGATCCCAGACCCCGGATCCCAGACCCCGGGGACTCTAAATCCATGTGATCCTATAGTCCCAGACCCCTGAGACCCTAGGAATCCTAGGACTCTCAAGATCTCGGACCTCAGACCCTGGACCCTTGGGATCTTGTAGCCCCGGATACCCATGACATAGGGCCTCGGGACTCCATAGCCCCTGACCCTAGGACCCCTAGACTCGCAGGACTCTAGAGCCCCCAAACCCTAGACCCCCAGGACCTCATTGTTTTAGAGGCCCAAACCTCAAGGACCTAGGGACCCTAGACTCACGAACTCCTGGACCCTCGAACCACGCGACTCCCGGACCACCACACCCCGAACGCTGCGGACCCAATAGACCCCCGAGACCCTTGACCCTTGGTATATATTTGCGATTAGGGCTGTCAAGCGTGGTGGATGGAAAGAACAGACGAAAATGGGTAGGACTGTCAATTTGTGATTTATACATTAGAGTAAATAAGTAATTTTACATTTAGTCCATGGGATTTGTTATCCCAAGATTATGTATCACATCCCCCTATTGGACTAATTATCTCCCAATCTATGGGATTGGGGGTCATCGAGAATAATTAGTCCCACCACTATTTTAGTAAACAAACATGAAATTTAAAAATTCCTTGAACTAATAGTCTAATCCAATATTATAATCCCATACCCCAAACATGACCTAAATACCTTTTTCCCTAATTTATTGAAATATAATTATATCCTAACGTAACAAACTTTTTAACACATCATATGAGTTCTATAACATATTATATCCTTTTTCGCTTCACTGTTCCTCAAAACAAATAGACCCAAAGAGCGAACGTTTTTATGGATTTATATTTATGCTTTAAAGCAAGGATAACCCTTTATGTAACTCTTTGCAGTGTAGTGTTAAGCAAATAACTATTTATTCTTGTAGTTAGCAGTAGTACGAACGAACCGATCTCCACCTGAAAGGGAAAAGCGTAGCGAAGAGGGATAATGGTCTTTTACTCTTCTATTCTTGTCAAGGAGTAAGGTAAGAGAGAACCAACGAGAATGGGGGTTAGGGCTTTGGTCCGGATCTAAAATCCAATAAATTCTTCAAGGCTAAGAGCTACTATCGAATTATAATTATAGCACCTTTGACTTTTCCACCACCCTTCGGTAGTAGAAAGTCTCAAAGAACTTACTCTAGCCTCGTAAGCCAACCATTCCAAGATAAAGCCAATCCCAACTGGCTAGTAAGCTTGCCACAAAATAAATTTCAATTTTAGGCCTTTAAACAATGAGTAGTTATTCGATACTTTCGAAGAATCACATGGCATTGCTTGTACTGTGTGCTCCCACCTAATGATATAGTAAAAAACACTTAGGCGAAACAATGTTAACTCACTTTTGTTGGGTAAATAAAAAATAAGAGTGACTAACTTAATATACATCGATTATTTTTATTTACTATGCTTACAACTATTGTCATTATGGTACTTATTATTAGGCCGGTAGTTATAAAACAATACTTACTTAGTTTCATATTGTTATAAATTACGGACAATGATGCCAATTCTTATACAATACTTAGTTACAAAGTGTTTTCCCTGGTTTTATATTGCTAGAAATTAAGGGTAATGATGTCAATTCTCATTTTAGAATGCCATAAACATCTCATTCTCCTAAGTTGACATTCTTGCATGATATAATTTTAATGTTGTTTTGTTCCATTTTTTGTGGCTCCAAAGTTAGAATGTTGTGACGTTTATTCTTGGATTTTGGTAAAGGGAATTCACGTGTTTATTTTAAAAGATTTTAACATCTTAAAATTCGAAAATATGGAACTCTTTACTTTTGAAAAATAGAGTCGTCACTTGATTTTTGAAAAAAATCAAAAAAAATAAAATAAGTCACTAATCATTTTAGTGTTACTAGAAAAAAATGAATTCGAAGGCTAAGATATGAATTGAAAAAAATGTTAGATACCTCGTTTCATCCATCCATTAGTTTGGCTTCTACTCATAATCTTTGGTTTTTAACTTTAAATTTCTCAAATGAAGTCTAATACAGAAAATCAGAGTAGAGAGAGAATACAAAATCGAAAAGAAAAAATACATATTTTATTCGTATTAACACATGAAAGAAGATAAAAACACCACTATGTTACAAAACGAGAAAAGAGAACTACTAAACCCTAATCTTGCTTATACTAAATTTAAAGAATACATGTTGAACACTGCAAGCAGGAATTTAAACAAAACATGGGAGACACATTTAAGCTGCTGGAAATGATATATAAGTTTGTGATCAAAACATACAAATGTAGCGATCGCTAAGAAAATGAACACAAAGTTCACGAGCGTGAGTAACGATGTCGCGGCCGTTTTGATGTAAGTGTTGGATTGCCACGCCTGCAACATTGAGTTTCGATCGTGAAGTCTCTAAGCAGTATTTTGCTAAATTTTGAAAATTGGTGAGGTGTGTGCTTGAATATAATATGAAATAGAATCATAGAACCAAGAACCATTTTAAAAATATTTTGATAAAAAACAGGATAGACTCATGGACGATTTGATACTAACAAACTAGAAATGTGAACGATGTAACTACGACAGAAATGATTTAATGATGACAAAGTAAAACGAAAATTATCTAAATTCCAACGTTTCCACAGGAGATAGAGGGCATAGAAGGAGAATTATCAAAATTCTTCTAATTATACCTACGATGTAGCAGTCTGGGTGAGTCCTCATCTCAAAAATGAAATGCTCGTCTTCCTAAACCACTGAGAACGCTCCAATTCCAGTATCTTGAATAGTAGAAGTACATAGGAAGCAAGAGTGTTTCAACAGAGTTTTGATAAGTTCGATTCATCCTCTCAAACTCGTACTAGAGGTACAAATTTATAGGCAAACGACCTTCAGCATCATCCACTGACATGGTAACACGTTTAGGGTTCAGAATATTCTATCAGAGTTCGCAGTCACGAGGACTAAGGTAGTGACTGTAGCAATGAATGATGCGGCAGGAAGGCTTGTAAGGGTTTTCAAGGGATTCTTATTTCAGTTGAAACGAAGAAATGTCATGGTCAAGAGGATCAATCATGCGACTACATCTTTTGAGGTGAATGATATGCTAGGCCGCCATGTTTGGAAGTCATGACCTAATTGTTTGATTGTTGTGGTCTGAAAGTCTTTGAATGTATTGGAGTTGAATCATCTCTCGGCAATCGTTCGAAGACTTTTTAAGGATCATTCCTCTCAGTTTTCATCATTGGATTCATTCAAATAAACTTAAAATCCAACGAAGTCAAATTGAAGTGTCTACAAATATTACTTATCCTCATATTTGTGTTATTAAATGGAATAATTCGGGTAAGTAATCTTCATATTAATTATTGATGTTTCTTCATGTGTAACCAAATTAATATTATGCAATGAAACTCCTAACTCTTACCGCCATGTTTTTGAATAACTCGGCATTTTCCCAAATAATGCTAACAAACCTTAAAGTAAGTATGAATAACATGCATATTGATCGTTGAACAATTATTTATTTATGCGTTGATGCCATATTTAAAGAAATTAGTTGTTACTTAGGAGTAACAATCACCAAAATATTATAAATTGTGACGTAAGAATAATCAAGTAAAAATATAATTACATCCCAATATTGTTACTACAATGACATAACACTTCATGAGAACAATTTAGCAAAAGTTTAATTTTGTTGTGGCATGCAATGTCAAATATTCTTCAATTTCAAGAAGCTTAAATTGTCGTAAACCTAATATGCAACAAAAGTTGGCCGGGTATCAACTATTAGTTTTTGTCGGCAAATATTTTGAATGAGTTTCACCTCCTCCCAAAAAATAAATCATCAAAGAATCATAAGTTCACTATAGGGGAAAATCAATTCTAAATATGTCCAACTACAATTATTTTCAATATCATTAAAATTTTTCTAAATTAAGACAAGTTGTTTATTCGTTAACCATTTTCCCATATTGTCATTTATTGGAAAGTGAAAGTAGATAAAAAAGATATTAAATGGAAGTGGTTGTTTCCTTTTGATATTGTTTTGTAATATAAGATCAATGAACCACATAAACAAAATACATGAGGCCATATATAGTATTTAGTTAGAAATCAAAGCTTTAAAGAAGTTGATTTGTAATTTAGTATTAAAAAAAAAGCGAAAATTATTAAGCACTACAAAAAGTGATAAATATATATATGTACCTTTAAGCGTTATTTGTTTTTTGATTTTTTAAACAATGATTGAATGCAGTGAGATTGTAGGTGGAATTGAAAGATATTAGTTATACGGTTGAATAAATTGGTGGGATAGGTGTCTTGTTTTTTTATAGAACTCATTTATTATTGTTAGGATTTTGAGTCTATTTAAATTTTGACAACTGTATTTAATGTAAAATTTCTATTATTAAAGGAATTTTGTTGTCTTTATAATTCTAAACGTAAAAATATTAGTTTGTTTAGGAGTTATGGGATTATTAAAACTCATGTTGGAATTAGGAGTATTGTCAAAGTGTTTGGAGTTTCAATTGTATTAAAAATCTCAAGTCAGAGTCTTATTCATATCAAAAAACTGAAGTACAACACCTAAAACTCGAGGTACAAGTGATTAAAGCAGGTTCAAGGAAGTGCAGCTCTTGTAAGATACAAATTGTCACCTAACCGCTCGAGTATCAGGTTCGAGCAAGTGCAGTTTTTGCAAGATACAAATTGCCACCTAACCATTCAAGCAGTGGAGAGTTCGTTCGAGCGAAATCCTAGCAGTTTCAGTTTCACCCAAATTTGGACTGGTGGATTTATTTGCCTATATAAGGAGACATACAGCGAGCATGAAAAACATACTTAGAAAACATTATTTCATATCATTCAAGTTATATCTCTAAGTATCTTTTGAGCTCTTAAAAAAACTCATAAAATTCGTGTTCGATTTAGATGGATTTCTAAATTTATCAGCGGTGGATTCTTACAGCATGAAGTATTGAGGATTTCATACTTTCAAGAAACACTGAGGATTCGATACTTTGAAGAAGTACTGAGGATTCGGTGTGGTGGAGATCAAGTACGAAAAACGATGCACATTGATTTGGCAAGCGAAGCTTAAGGTGTCTGGTTTAAAATTTTGACTGTAGTCTGTAAGTGTGTCTTGCAACTGTTCATTGGTATGATACTTGATTTATCTGGACTTGGATTAGTCTCGTGATTTTTATTCGAGTTGGGTTTTTCATGTAAAAAATTACGAGCCTTAAATTTGTGTGATTCATTTATTTTTATAATTGCTTGTGATTGTCTAGATTTAAAATAATTTAACGGCTAACGATATCTTATTCTGCTGCACACGAAATAATTCAAATATTATTTTTCAATTATATTAGTTGGTCTATATGTAAAAAGGTTAGGGTGGATTAGGAGCCCACTGGAAATTCTTTATGTATAAAGTTTATAATGATATGGGTTATTGACTTTTAGAGTTTTCACGTGTGTTTATAAATAGGATACTAGTGGCAGTTCTGGGGTTAGTGAAAACAAAAGATTAGAGAGCCTAACTAGTAGGCCGCTGTAGGCCAAACCACATAAATCTACAGTATTGATTATTTTTTTGCTTCTTTGTGCGTGGATTCTTGCTCATGATTGCGTTTAAAAATTGGTATTTAAATCCCAACAAGTGAAATCAGAGTCGACGGTTGACGATTCGAAGTCGTGGTGGGTGATCGCAGCAATGTATGATTCTTAATTTTGTATTGTATAAATAACAAATTCTCAATGCAGGTTTATTAGTCTTCTTTGTTTATTCTCCCCAAGAAGGTGTTTTGGGAGGTTGAGAGGTTACTCCGTGCTTTCCTGTGGAGTGGCCCCGATATGAAGTTATCGG
>JAOTRH010136169.1:0-14012 GCA_034768845.1 Heliamphora exappendiculata | reverse complement strand
AGCTGTTAGTAATTAAGTCCAACAATGTATATCTAGTTATCAACTAATATATATATATATATATATATATATATATATATATATATATGCCATGTAGGGTGTTCAACACATTACCCACGAGTCTAAGCCATCCAACATATGTCGGACACTACTATAACAACTAGAATGAAATGATTGTGCTTATTAATAAGAATGAACCCATCATAGAATGATCTAAATATGTCCACAGGAAGATCCCAAAGCAACAAATGCAAATTAGTGATGGTAACAGTAGAAGTTTTGTTCTAGTGTGGAATGAAAAATGCAGGGTCATTTGTCAGCTTGGTTAGTCAAGCATAGGATATAATTCATAGGAACAAACTTTCAGAGAACATACACAGTACTATGGAAACTCCAGAGGGAGTGGTTAACGGTTAGTTCCTTTTACTGCAAATAAAAGAGAATTTTTGATGAACTTGCCTTGAAACTGCCCTCTTTTCCCTGCAGCTCTCAGATCATTTACAAATGAAATAAGTTTTGAAACTTCAGAGACATCTAAGAGGTCTTCATACAATTTCATTCCATCCACCACATTAACCTATTCATGGGCAAGTCTTAGAACTAGACGAATCAAAATAAGTAATAGTTAATGCTTCAGCAAAATTTTATGAAAAAATGCTACTAAAACAATAATGGTTTTTATTTTGCATAATACTAAAGAATAGAGAATTCTTACCTCCTTTCCAATTAATGTCTCCATACCCACAAAAGTTTTAGGTATAATTGCAGGATTCTGCTTCTCACGTGGATGTTGTATAGAATGGGCATCATTCTCCACAGACACACCGCGAGGCCCTTTTGTGAGAGAGAGAGAGAGAGAGAAATGGAATTAGAGACTTTAAATGATAAGCTGATGCCATTCCCGGTAACATCAGAAAAGAGAGAGAAGAGGGAGAGGTCTAGTGATTGACATTTATATTATAAATGAAAAATACAAGTGATGTGTAATCGTATCTAATCAATGAGTTAAAAGGTAACAGTGTGAGCTACTAGAAACAGTTCTAGGCATTCATACACCCCTTGTATAGCTCAAAATTCTTAATCATTAGACAACCTCCACACAGAAGCGCACACACAGACACCGAAAAATAAAGGAAAAGAAAAACCTTTAGCAGAGTCTGAGGTGAATCCATCATCCTGCCTTTCCACCTCAGGTTCGGAATTGCAAGACTTCGCTCCAAGTGAATTGTCAGAAATTTTGACAAAGCTTTCTTCTTGAGATTTTGAAACCACATCTGCTCCACAGCCAAACCCGAAAAGTCAATATTTCCCCGCTTCTTCTTAAAGAACCACTGATGTTTTTGTTTTTTTTCTTTTCCCCGTAAACATGGCATCATTTTAATTGATGCCAAATTTTTCAAGGTTTCTGCAAGAGTGCATCTAGTTCTATTTTAATTACAACAAATATAATAAAAGACCAAACATATATTATTATCAACAGCGAAGAACAGCTTTCATCTAAAGTAGAGTTTATATATCTGTTTGTTTTTATAAAAAAAAATTAAATGGAAGATGAAAACTTTGTCATGCCTTTCTGATTGACAGCTAGAAAATAGTGGCAAACTACAGGAACTAAAATGCTGATCTTGCAGCATCATGCGTCCAGAGATATCATGTATTTGATGCAATGATAACTCGTGACTGTAAGAAAGAAAAGAAGATATATATATATTGCTGCCAACAAACAAATTGTTTCCTGCTGGTACATCCATGTATACTGCTTTTCTCGGTCATGTTAAAGCATTTTTTGAGGCTATTAAGGCTATAAAAGTTAATATATGGAAAAACCAGTATTATATATTGTTGCATTTTTATTATAGCAAGTGTTAAGCAGTAATTTGTATCTTTGCATACATCAAAATAATAGAACATTAAATTTTAATTTGATCCCCCCTCATTACCATGCATGCAACTCTCACCGATCTTTACTCTGATTAAGACTCCCCTATTTCATTCATAGGTGCACCAGTTTGCGTAGCTAGGCCTGACAAGGGGGTGCAAGTGAGGATGAAGATAGATAAAACACTTGACTTTACAGATTCTCTGTTCTAAACATTTCAAGTATAAGGATCAGCAATGAAATTCCATCAAATTGAAATCCCACATTGCCCAGCTAAGAGCTCTCAACTCACCTACACTCTCAACCCATCAAGAGGCCTTTTCTTAAGTGGAAGAACAAATGTGTGCCTAAGTGGTGAAAATCGAACAATATCTTGGTCCGGACTCTGGCAGAGAGGTGGTCTCTTCATTTGGCGCCATTTGTGGGAAACTTAACATCTGATGGTGGGTGGAGGGGACCACTTTTAACTCATGCAACCAAGTTCAACCTACGTTGGGATTGTACGCTAAGCGCACATCCACCACCAGGAAGTTGGTTAAGACCTCAACCGTCCTTCATCGGACTGGCACTACAATTTGCCTTGAAGGCCATACTGGTTATGAGTTAAACCCGATAGGCGAGGTGAGGGCCGAGGTTAGATCAAGATCGCTAAGGCTGAGCTTCTTGAAGAGCTCATAGTACATGATTTTGGTCGAGCTCCCATGGTCAACAAGCACCGTCTTAACATTAAATCCGAGGAGATCCAAAGTAATCACCAGTGCGTCATTACGGGGTTGTTGCAACCTTTCTGAATCTTCTTCACATAACGAAATCTGCTTTGATTACCCCTAGGTCCTTGGCCTCTTGCTGCCAACTTCGACTTTCATCACCTCTTTCATATGACTCAACCTCTTCATCTGTCCACGGAGTGCATTATTATGTCCTGGGTCCACAAGATCGTGGATCATGTGGATGACTCCACGATGGACTGGCCTTGGAGCTTGCTCGGCTTGGGGTACTTTAGCTGGCTTCTCTTTGGTAGGCTTTCTCGTCTACAAATTCTCTCTAGTGGCTCTGCGTGACCAAATCTTCCAGGTGTCGCTTGAGTGCCTTGCATTATTCTGTTTTATGGCCTCTCTCCTTGTGATGGGAGCATCTTCACTTTATCCCTTGCTTTATGGCTGCATTGATGGCGTCTTCGAACATTCTGGTTGGTCAAGAGAAGTCAGGTCTATCCCTAATATGTGGGAGAATCTTATAGATTGGTTTCTTGAAGATTATGATCATTATTTCCCAGGGGTTGGAGTGCTCGGCTCCTCTTCTGCTCTGATATACTGTTCCACCCTGCTCATTAATGCCGAGATGTTCTGGGGCATGTTCTTGGTTAAAGAAGCTCTCAACTTGCTTTCAGGCAGAAGGTTGTGCTTGAACAAAGCAACAACCAACTCCTCGTTGCAGTTCTCAATGTCATGGTTGAAAGCAAAGTTAATGTAGACTCTCCAAAATGTACAAGTCACCAGCTCTATGCCCGATCCCAATCTGCTTCCTGGACGTCCGGTCCTGTACAACATAACCAGTGAAAGAGAAAGAACATCAAAACCAGAATCAGATAGTTGACTAATAGACAAGAGACTAACAAATAACTGCGGTATATAAAACACATTAGATATAGACAATGAAGAGGAAGAGGATGGAACAATCCAACCGATAGAGATAACTTGCATAAGGGCACCATTTTCCGTGTGAACAGTAATAGGAGAAGATGAAGAAACACAACTACGAAGCCACGATAAATTAACAGTCATGTGGTGGGAAGAGCCAGAGTCGAAGATCCATGTGGAAGGGGATATACCTAAGAAGGAAGAAATATGCGAACCTAAATGGGAGGTAGTCATGGAGGCATGCGACTGAGTCACAGAAGAAGCGAGTATAGCCTGAAGCTGATCTAATAGCGACTAAGAAGAAAGAGATGTGGTGCTATGGAAGACAGGTGTGGCAAGGAAAGCAGGAGGGCGATAAGCCGATGCAGAGATACGAGAGGTGACTGAGGAGGAAGGGCAGCCCTTCGATGCTAACTTAGGGCAGGCAGACTTCCAATGGCCATTCTGGTGACAAAAACTGCATTCATCCATAGCAACGCAGGCCTTTGGTTTCCCCATGACTTGAATCACATGAGGAGGGGGAGTGGGCAACAATGGAGGGCGAGAATTGAAACCAACTGACGGGGTGGCAAACACTGACGAAGAAGAGACAGCCATTTGAGCAACCTTAAACCTTATCTTCTCTGCAACAAGTTCGTGAATAGCCCCATCGACATAAGGCAATGGAGAGCGATGAATGATAGCACCGTGAAGTAGCTCAAATTGATCACAGAGTGCCATCGGAAACTATATGAGGCGTTGCTTTTCATGATACTGGAGGTAACTATTAACCAATTGCAAGTCAAGAGGTTCCATAAGAGCCAGTTGATTCCAGTAAATGGTCATCTCATTATAAAAGTCTTGACTTGATTTGTCATTCTACTTAGCACTTCGAATAGACAGCTCTAACTCATATTGTTTAGCAAAATTAGAGGTGAGATACATGTTTAGAAGATAATCCCACACATTTTTGGTAGTGGTATATTTAGAGAAATTTATTCCAATACTTGGTTCCACAGAGTTATGAAACCAGGTAAATATCTGTGCATTCTCCACATCCCAAACTGCAATCGATGCCTCATTCCCTTCTGCTTTTGGATTTGTAGGTCGAACGTTGGAGCCAGTAACATAGCCCCATCTACCTTTTCCAAGAAGAAAATTCTTCATAACATTATACCAATAAGAATAATTAAATCCATTGCGGCGGATGATAATGGCTTGCAATTTATCGTCGACCATCACGAAAAATAAAAGCCAAATCAAGCCCACAAACCAAAACAAATACCACATAAACCAAAATGAATACCAAACAGAACTAAAGATTGCCAAACAATAGCCAAAGTCCAAACAGTATTAGATCGAATACCAAACAGGAGCAAATCAGTAGCCACACACCATAGTACCAAACACATACCAATAAGAGAGGCCAGAGATCTTGGAGAGAAGTTCCGGTGGGGTCGCCGGTGATCGTCAGAGTAACGCCGGAGGTCAGCGGTGTTGCCGGAAGTCACTGATGTCCCAAAAGAGGTCGTGGGAAATCGACCAGGCCAAGAGAGGCTATGGTCGATGCTAAGGTGGTTGTCGGAGTGCTGGAAAAGGGGTCGCCGGATGTTGGCGAAGGCGAGAGATGTAGTGGCTAGGGCTTTGAAGATCGGCAAGTGCTGAAAAGGAATCGTTGGAGGTCGACGAGGTTGTTGGCTAGGGTTTGGAGATCGGCAAGTGCTAAAAGGAGTCGTTGGAGGTCAGCGGGGTTGTCGGCTAGGGTTTGCATCGAGGCTAAGGTGCATACTGGCTTTTCAGAGGTTAGGGTTTGGGAACTGGCAAAGGTTTACAGAGAAAGAGCGAACTGCAAAGGGGATCGTCGGCGCAAGAGGGAGGAAACCAAAGTTAAAGGTATTATTGCAAAGTTAGAGTTCTGATACCATGAAAGTAAAGTTAAAGGCATTATTGCCATACAAAAACTTGAATTACAATGAAAGAATACATCAAATTTATAGGTTATAGAAATTCTAATAATGGTAATAGACTAATTAGGAAACCAAATCACAATAATGGGAAAATCTCAAACAATAATAACATATTCTAACAATCCTAAGAACGAGAAAGTATCCCTAATAATAAATTCTCACAATTGTATGTCTCCCAGTATCTCCTAGTGTACTCACGCAGGGGCTCCTTCATCCCCTTCCTGAGCCCCATCAATCTCTTTCGGTATCTTCGTGTTAGTGATAAACCGAGCAATAAACTCCTTTGAAAGGTCCTGCCAACTCGTTATAACTAGGGAGGTAGCCGATCAAACCATCTCAGTCTGGCTTCTCCTAGGTTAGGGGGGAAAACTTTGCACATGAGATCATCATTGCCGCTCCATAAGGTCATCATTTGTCTGTAATGGCATATGTGGGAGTGAAGGTCTGAATGTCCGTCATAGGAGTTAAACCTCAGCAGAGCAAAGCTCCTGGGGTGGTTCAGTTATCTCCACATGTTCAACGAACAGGGAGGTTGTCAGCCTTTCTTCATGCTCAGCACCGGTGGGCGTGCTCGTTTCTCAGATAACTACCCCCACAGATCGGAGCTGGCATGAGTAGCTGACCTAAACCCTTCATTTTTTCTAGGAGGATCTCGGCCACGTCGTGCTCTCGCGGGAGTGTAACTGCACCCCTCGTCACTTGAACTCGTCTCGAGTGATCTGAGCTTCAGTATCTCCTCCCCCATAGCATGGAGGGTTGCTTCCCTAGCGAGATCGTGTTCGAGGGAGATCGTAGTTTTGTAGAAAGGCCTCTTATCCGCCCGCCTCGAGTGTTAATGAGACCAATGCATTTCTTTAGAATTTTGTTCTGCACGATCATCCAAAACAAATGCCACCTTTGGCGGGGTCGCCATTGAGGGTCCGTAATAAGGTTTTGTTGGTTTCCCACAAACAGCGCCAAATGAAGGGACAACCCTTCTACCGAAGCCTGCACCAACATTATATGATTTTCGCCACTTAGGCACAGACGATTTTGTTCTTCCACTAAGAAAAAAACCTCTTGGTAGAGTTGAGGGTATAGCACACCGTATAAAGTAAGTTGAGAGCCCCAAGCTCGGCTATTGAATGCAGCCGAACCAATCTGGTTTTTCGGGGACTCAGGAGACAGCTTAGCCCAAGTGCCTGGCACGGTCTAGCTTGAACTCTAAGTCCCCCCCACCAAAATGTAATATGTGGCATGCTTGTCCAATTCAAGGAGGTCCTATACCAGCCTAAGGACGAGAATCCTATGGTGGAGGTAAAATGTGGTTGAATCTTAGTTGTAGCCAAATGTGTAGCAGAGGAAGATCTCAGGGATCCCGAGATTCAAACCAAAGCGTTGTTTTATCTCAGCCACCTCCATCACCACTCTTATGAAGTTTATGGATACTTTGTGAGGGATGAGCCGGCATTAGCCAAGCATCTCCCCGAGGAGTGGATCTAGGGAGAACCGAACCCCAGCCTCAATGACTGAGGCAATGGAGAAGGCTATTTCGTTTCCCCTCCCCAAGTTGGTTTCCCTCCAATCAGTCTCATTGTAGAAAAGAATTGTAACAAAAGGAGGGATGTTATACTTGGCAAAAAAATGGCCAATACAGAAGATGTATTAACCTCTGTAACAAATTTCCCCATCCTAAGTGAGATTCAAAGGTTCGACGAAGAAAAAACGGCAAAAAAAGGGAAAAATCTACCCAAAACCCAACCTAGAAAAGAAATCAACAGTTCTGGAGAAGAGGGAGAGGAAAACCACCACCAGAAATGAAGTCAATGACGCCCAAAAGAGGGAAGAGAAGAAAGGACTTTTAAAGGTGAAAAGGTGAAAAAACTTACGAAACATTGGAGTTAGAGACGACGGTGTACGGCAGAGGAGTTTATCGCCAGTGGTGGCTCACGGAGGAGGAGTTAGTCGCCGGTGGTGGTTCGTGGAAACAGAGAAATTTTCAGGCAAAGAGCCCTTAGAGAAAAGTGAGATTTGTAAAAGATACAAATGAGGGTATGAGCGCCCATTTTATAAGCGAGGGAGTCCTAAGGCCCCATGTGCCCAACAATCACCTCAGGTTTGCCAACAATCACCTCAGGTTTGCCCGACCTTAGGAATACACAAATGCCACTATGTGGTATAATCAGCAAGTGACACGTGGCAGAACTGAAGCGCCGCATCCAATGCTCTGAAACGTCGTCTCCAATCGTGAGGGCCGAAGCGGTCGTCCAAATTTCAGTCATAATTACCCAAAGAGCAATAAAGACTTTCAGCTCTCCTCATGCCGAGCAAGAAGAGATCTGAGGGGTAAATGAAGGGAGTGGAATTCAACTTGGGCTGGCCCACCTAAGGCCCAACAATATGTAAGAAGAAGGTCTTAATATATGGGCCACGAAGACCAGAACAAGGACAACAACTCACGCATGATCAAGCAGTGCATGAAGAGCTGGACTACAGGTTTAGTACGAACAAGATAACTGATTCAAATAGAGACCGTACAATCATTGAGGATAGCATGGCCGAGCAAATAGCATTAAATGCGATTAGACCAAGTTCGTACAATAGTTTATCTGGGTTATATAGGCCTGACCCAGCCATTCGCAGGGTATAGCCTACGATGGGACCAGCCCATCAAAACGCCAAAGGAAAGGTACAACCCCCAGCTCCTATAAAAGGGAGCTAAAGCCCAAAGCAAAAGATGTGTGAAAAAACACTCTAACCAAAACTTTGTCAATTAGGTTATATTCAATATCTTTCTAAAAGCTTACTTTCAACTTTATCATCAGAGTGACTTTCGGCATTCGTCGCCGACCAGTTTACGTTTGACACCTTGTTCAGGTGATTCAATCCATTGAAGGGCTCGTTTGGTCTGGATCTGACCTACTTTACAAATACAATTACAGTTCAACCCCGTACACAATGCTACACACATCCCAAATTGAGAGGTTAGCTCCAACATGGAAGAGTTATTGACAAGTCATGGACGATTCATTTATATAGCCTTTCAAACATACCAATATAAAACTTATGCAAATGTAGCCCAGATAATGTGTTTCATAAGTCAAAAGTTATCTTCCTCCTCATATAAAAGGAAATATACTCAAAACTTTCCAAATTTATTAATGAATATTAACTATGAACAGCTGATCGGCTCACTTGAAATCAATAAACACCATAAAAGAAATAACACACACAACCGTTACCTCTTCTGCTCTCTGAAAGAAGTGCCGGGTTCGAATTCACAACTTCCCTCTCCAATTTCGCTTCTCCTTCTTTTCCATTTAATCTCTCTCCTTTCTCCAAACCCACCAAATTGCAAGAACCACTGGCATCGTAAATATGAGTTTCTACATTTGAGTTAATACCTTCGTTAACAAGTTCAACCCTCTGTCCTTGCCTAGACCCAAAGCCAGATCTCTTAAAGTCCTTAGCCGGAACCTTGACCGAATCAAAAAACGGTTGTTGCCGCCTCCAAGTCACCTGTTGCAAGGCGTACATCACCTCCGCCACTGGGAAATACTGCTGCATTTGAAGAACCGGGCTCCAATTACACCTCCTCTGCTGTATACACCCAATGACCCCATCATATTCCCCAGGCTCACCAACCAACCTCAAATGATGACATAATGAATCGATTATCGCATTGGCGGCAGCGAATTCTCCACGAAGCCACGAGATAAACCCGTCTCGCTCGTCCGGGAACCACTGTCCGAAATGAGGGTGGTGGGGGATCTCACCACCGCCTCCGCCGCCGCCACCACTTGTAAACTGCATTTTATCAGACGCAACCACATATCCCGGTGGCATTGCCATGAGACATCTATACAACTCTATTCAATCTACAACATAAGTAGCTAACTCATTCCCAGATCTAGCACACCAAGATCGCGAACAGAACCAAGATCGCAAACACTACACCAATATCAAATCCCAAGAAAGCTAACTAAAATCCAGATAAAATACGAAACTGATACTGGTAAAGTGCAATAATCTGTGATAGATAACTGGAAACAGATTGTAAATACAATGAATTGTAGGTAGAAACTATACAATCCATATGAAGGAAATGCATATAAGATATTTGCGCGTGAGATGGGCAGAGGGGGGAAGATTTGTGAGCAGAATCGCGGGGGCGAATTGTTTAGACCTTGGAAGTGAATGAGGTTACAAGTGACTTTTAATTTTTATTTTTTCCCTGTTGACTTCTTTTTCTTTTAAGCTATGACTTGTTACAAACATGGAAGCTATGTTTCGAATTAACGAATAAATGTTGGAATTGAATTAAAATCTAATCGGTGTAAATTGAATTAAATTAATAATAAAATATAATTAATATAAAATTTATAATTAAAATTAAATTAATAATAAAGTTGAATTAATTATTCACATGTTGATTTATAAAGCATTTGACAATAGACTAAACTAATACATATTTGATTTGCACCTATAAAATTGAATTAATTTTATAACTTCTCAATATTACCCCTACACCAAATAAATAATAGAGCAAACCCTTCTCACCCAACTAAAGTGATGAGCTGTGGGTTAATGGAGTAATATGGACATATTATTTGGACTGAATTACCAAAGCTCAATTCTTCAAGCACCCAACTTCAAAAGCCCGTTTGGTGCTTTATTTATGTTTACAAAAACATAAAACTATTTCCAAAATTTTTGAAATTTCGTAAACACAAAATATGTTTTCGTCCATTTTCAAAATTAAAAAACAGCAACAACCAAACACGCCTGAACAGTCCGAGGCACAAATTCTTGCAGCAATACACGGTTCAAAACTCGGCAAGGGCGACGAGCTTCGTGAACAGAAGCAACTCAAAGCTACTGAGAACCACTTTACTCTTCTTTGTCAGAATTAGGTTTTCCAACTCATCTCATAATCAATCTTCCTCAAGAAACCACTAGAGGTAATCCATTTCTTCTCTTTTTGAAACTCTCTCTCTCTTGTTCATAACTGATCTACATCATCTCCTCTGTTACGACATAGATCTGTTGTTGTCAATCTTAGTGGTTTTCGTCTCAAACTTCGTCTGCTCAAATTCAACCACTGTATATAAAAGTCAACTACTCACTCATCTTGAAAACTGTACTGGTTGTTAGTTTTATTAAATATTCGTGTCCATGTTGTATAGTGAGACGTAGATATGAATGTATACGATATATGTTGTTATTAGAGTATGAGTTGTCCCGAACCGACAAGATCTGTCCCTATTGATGGGGATCGACTAAGTCTTGTGGATCTCTTTATTTCAATGACTAATTTTTGTAGATCTGCTCATATATGTTGTTACTGATGTAAATGATGCACTGTTTGTCTACATGTTTACACACAATGGCTTCACTTGTGGATCCTATGAATTAATCTTGTATATGTGCCTTCATTCCACATATACAGACCACTCATTTGCAAACCATACATGGCTGCCAAATCATACTTTAGATCTTCTTCGACATTATATACATAGCATAACAAGTTGTGTGTTATCATGGGAACCTAAGAAATGAAAAGGAATGTGAGTGGAATCGAAATGTCTACTGAAGATATTGTTGACAGTGGTATTGAATTGAGTACAACCCTATGCTCCTCAAGGAACGAGTCACTTTTCATCCAACTTATAATTGACGAGGTCAAGTCAATGCATAGCCGACAAACGGGGATGTTTACGAAACAAGCTTAGGCAAGGCTTATGGATGAAATGGTTTCACAAACGGGTTACAAATATACTCAAGACTAATTGCGAAACAAATCTAACCATTTACGCATTTTATTCAACAAATTTAATGCTTTGAAGTCTCAGATTTGGGTTGTTTGGGACAACATGCTATTGACTAATACTGCTCCGAACGAAGTGTGGGAAAGATTTTTTAAGATGTGTCAAAAGACATTCGTTTCAAATTACGTTAAGATATTTGGGTTGAAGTAGTTAGTTTTTCCTAGAATATGTTTGTTGATCACATTCCACTGTCCAAGTGAACTCCCATGCAAGGAGGTTCAAAAAGAAAGGGATGCCACACTATCACGTATTAAGCTGTATTTTCGGTGACACGTCGTGTCTACTGGTAACCTTGTGCATGTTAGAGTTGTATACTGAAAATCATATTTTTAGTATTTAATTTTATTTTAATAAAATTAATTTTTTCATTTTATGATAATCTTAATGAGCAATGTATGCAATATTATTTCTTTAATATTGTTATGCATGGATATTCTTTATTCTGTACAGTATTTAATTTTGAGTGTAGAGTACGGCTTGCACACAAAAGACTAGATTTTAAGTTCTTGTAGAATATAAGTATTTATTCATAGTTTAGATGGAAATAAACATACCATTAGTACGACTGTAGCACAAAATTTTAGTAGGTCTGTCTTGATTACAGAGAACAGATAATAGTATTGTCTATTATTTCAACTTTCTGTACTAATACACTTTGTTTGTATTGAACGGAATACATTGTGGTAATTAATTTTATACTAACTATATAAATTAATTTGCACCTCAAGATTATTATGAGAGTGCTTATACTCTTAATTCTGAAATAATTATTGATTTGCGTATATTTAATATTCGTTATTTTGATTCATTAGAGAGTACGATCTTATATGGGTCTATATTCCCGATGAGTTGGATAGCGGTATTAATTATATGGTGAATATTAAGTATTGACAGAATTCACGTCTCGAATGATCGGGATTGACGATACCCCCTTAAGAAAGTTTATAAATTTTGACTGGGCCAAACCCTACAGGTGGATTTGATTATCTGGCGGTCAAATAAATTAAGCGAAAGGGTTTAAGGAATTTAAAGATGTCGATTAAATTAAATTGTCAACAATTAAATTTAATTGGCGGGTATCGAGAATCTTAACGTGAGGAGATGAGTTAAGCATTTAATAACAGGAGCTCAATGTAAGATGGTTTTGAGATTACGGCTTAGTGTGCAATTATAGTTCTTTAGTAGTGTGAACTGTAATTTAGTGTTTTATGAAAATTGCAGAAATTGCTGTAAGGTTTTTATAATTACAAATACCGCTGAGAGGTTTGCTTAATTGCGAAAACCGCTGCATACGTATCTGGGATACACTAAAAATCTTTATCATAATTACTCTACAGGTCCCTACTTTAGCCTTATAAATATGCGGGTAGGCAGAACCAAATTGAGAACTTGTCTTCAAGACTAAACCTGATCAGGTTCTATTGATACGAGTTCTCAAAAGATCGTATCTCACACTATATTCGGAAATTGTATAACGGAATACAGTAGAAGGTCATACGGAAGCTTCAACTCAGAATCAAAAATCGTAGTTGGAGAATCGACCAAAAAGGTATTCTTTTAAAATTAACTGTGGTGGAATGGGTTTTTTTTTATCGTTCGAAATCAAAAAGTTTTATCTGAAACCCGTTTTGGCGATTGCCTATTCAGTTATTTTTTTCTCGAAAAATTGTTTACAAAAATAATGATATTGGTTGTTTTGCCTCTAACAGTGCCCCTATCAAATAAAGCCTCTTCGAGCACCGATAGTTCTTATCCAAATTTTATGACACAAGGTAAGCCTGAGGAGGTCGAAGTGGATAGTTCACCATGCACTGGGGGGGGGGGGCAAGGGAAATGGTAAGGCCAAGAGTAAGAATAAGGGTAAGGGAGGTTCATCTACTACCACCAAAAGTCAAAAGCGTGACTCGTTCACTGCAAAAATATCTGATGCATTAAATGAGTTTAATTCTACTGGGAAGAGAAAGTCAGAAATCATGTAAATGGAACTCCTAACCCAACAATCTGCAGTCACAACCTTTACTACTAGTGGTAGTGCATCAGCTGCAGCATCAGAGGAACCTAGGGGAAGACTTATGAAGGAATGTATGGATGTGTTGAGAGCAATCCCTGACATTGACGGAGGGACATATGCAAAGGTATTAGAGAAGTTGTATTCTGAGGTCCTTTGGAGAGAGATCTTCTTGGAGATACCTGAGCATATGAGGAAGACATGGATAATGAATCTTTGAGAGTCTTTGAGAGTTTTCTACGTTGTTCACAAATAAAATTTAATGTGTTAATACTGTCGTTGCTTGTAGTACTCTTAATACTATGTTGTGTTTGGTTGTGTTGTTTGGGCCTATATTTAAACTTATTTACGTGGTGTGTACGTTGTTAGTAAACATATTCTCCCATGCATGGAGCTTTAATAAGTTTAGTTTTGTACTCTTTAATAAGTTTAGTATGCTTTAATAAGTTTACTAAACTATGGTAAATCACATATGTGAAGGTCCTAAAGGGTCATTATAGAATGTGGATGAGACTCGGGTTTTTTGAGTTGCAGCTATTACATTATAGTTAGACAAAGTCCAAAGTGCTTTATGACTTATGATAGCAGACCAAGACCATGAATAACAATCATTATGGTATGGTTGGCTCGATGCACCAATTTTAGTGATTCCAAAAGGTTGACATTTGCTTTTTCTGTCTAGTCATTGGAAGTGTTGGTGGTGGTTTGTTTTTTTTTGGCGGGGGAAGGGGG
>JAOTRH010136138.1:0-14013 GCA_034768845.1 Heliamphora exappendiculata | reverse complement strand
TTTTTTTTATTTGCATGCATTTGAGAAATTCTATTAAAGAACCAATGATGATTAGTAGAGGCCAATCTTACGGTTGGTCGAACGGGGTGCCTAACACCTTTTCCGATTCGTACCTTAGCCCCCGGACTATCTTTCTCTCGTTAAACGCTTTTAAGATCAGTTAGCCATTTTTATTTTTCTTAATTTTTTTCAAAAATTAAATGGCGACTCTATTTTCAATAAAAGGGGGTTTTCAAAAGTTGATTTTCAAGGTGTTAAAGTACTTTTCAAAATATTTTTGAATTCCCTCATTTTTAACCCCCAAATCCCAACGCCGCACGACTAAGTCATTTGTATGTTAGAGAGATAGTCCGGTTGCATGGAGTGCTGGCGTCTATTGTTTCTGATCGTGACCCACACTTCACATCCTGCTTTTGGCAGAGTCTTTAAGAGGCTTTGGGAACGAGTATGATGTTCAGTACTGCTTTTCACCCCCAGACGGATGGCCAGTCAGAGAGGACTATTCAGATTCTGGAGGATACGCTGAGAGCTTGTGTCCTAGACTTTAGAGGTTCATGGGAGGATCACCTACTATTAGCAGAGTTTGCATACAACAATAGCTATCAGTCTAGTATTGGGATGGAACTGTATGAGGCTTTGTATGGTAGACAGTGTAGATCGCTCGTATGTTGGACAGATGTGGGAGAGACCACAGTCTTGGGACCAGACACGGTACGAGAGACGACGGAGAAGATTACAGTGATTCGCTAACGCCTTATGATAGCGCAGAGCCGCCAAAAGAGTTATGCAGATCAAAGGAGGTGACCTTTGGAGTTTGTAGTGGGGGATCATGTGTTTCTGAAGGTTTCGCCACGTAGAGGTTTGATGAGGTTTGGTCATAGCAGGAAGCTATCACTGCGCTTCGTTGGACCATTTGAGATCCACGATAGAGTTGGAGAGGTTGCATATCGTTTGGCTTTGCCACCTCAGTTAGCATCTGTGCATAATGTGTTCTGCGTTTCTATGCTTCAGAGGTATGAGCCCGATCCTTCACATATGTTAGACTGGGTAGAGCTACGGATTGATGAGGATGCCACTTATGAGGAGCGTCTAGTGAGGATTCTTGATACAAAGGAGTAGATGTTGCGGGGAAGAACGATTACTTATGTCAAGGTCCTATGGCTTCATCACGAGGTTGAGGAAGCGATATGGGAGCTTGAGTCTGGGATGCGTGCTCGATACCCAGACCTGTTTACCTCGTGACCTTGTTGTGAATTTTGTGGATGAAATTCCTTAAGAGGGAGAGAGTTGTGAGACCCTGTTTCGGTTCTTTTTGGATATATATGTATTTTTTGCATTTTTCGACGTGTTTTATGCTTATGACATGTTTATATACGTTTTGATGCTTGATTAAGTGTAAATAAGCATACAAGGTTGATTCTCGGGGTTATGGGGAGTTACGATTCTAATTTCAAAAATTAAAAAAAAAAGATATTTTGAAGGCCAATAAATATCAGGACTTAGATATTTTCTAAAAAGATATTTTCAAAACTTAACGACTAAGTTTTTTCTAATTTCTCTCTGCCTTCTCTCTAACTTCTTGGGGGCCCGGGGCTTGGTTTTCGACGAACCAACTGCTAATCCTTAGTATTGGCATTGAGGGCTACGCATCCATCTAGTAAGAATTTGATTCTGACGAAGCTTAATTTTGGACGTGGATCGAGATGTCGAGTTTTTAACTCACTGAGGTAGGATCCTAGACTGTATAGTTGTTAAAGGGTACTATGTGTAATTATATGCTGTTTCACCATTTAAAAAGACATGAAAACGTGGTTTATGTTTCGATAAATCTGGTTTTTAGTTTAAAAGTTGTTTTTCGTCATTTTGGTTGGATGGAATCAGGGTTTGAGAGTTTCTTTCGAGGCTTTATGGTAGTTTTGGGTTTGGGTAAGTCTGTGAGTTTTGAAAAGCATGTTTGGAGGCTTTGATTTAGAGTTTATACATGTTTTGGGGTTTAGAAAAAAAAAGTAACAAAAACAAAAAAAAACAAAACAGGGGCGTGGGCTGGTTGGGGCGCTGGTTGGGGCGCTTGAGCGCCGTGTCGCGCGTGAGCAGTCTTGCTGCGGCGCTGAGCCATTTTATTTTGATCATATCTCTCTCACCTAGACTCAAAATTAGGTTATTTTTGTACTCAAATTGAAGCACCGGAAGTCCTCTTTCCAATACCACCTCTCTCACATTAAAATTATTTTTTTTAAAAAAGTTATGACCAAAATAGTGAGGGTGTGCCATGTTTTTTTAAAACCATTTTTCACCCGTTTTTGGCCGAATGTTTGGGAAGGTTGTTTTTCATCCTTGTTGGAACTTTTTGTCAAATTCCATGTCCCTTGGGGGTTGTGGTGTCTTTGTGGGCATCGTGGGTTTGTGTTGGACGTTAGTGTTTTGGAGGTTTGGAGCAAACCTTTAGGGTTGAGTCTCAGCTTTTCAAATGTTTTCATGAGAGTATGATTTTTTCTACTTGTTGATCTCCATATTTATGGATTGGATCTTTTTATACATGTGTTGTATAAATGTATTACGGGTTTTCGTAGTTGAGCTACAAATGGTTTTGAAATATTATCCATAGATGTACCGTGACAGTGGGTGTTCTGAATTGGGCTTACATTGCTCCTTGGTGAAAGTCCAAAAATGTGCATAGAGTGGGTTCACTACAATCCCTCGGGTTAATCCCCGTAAACGTGGTTTGGTTATAATTCGTCCATCGGTGTTGGAAATCCATAAAGAAGTATGTGATTGGTTAGGCTACGTCCATCGGTTGTGAAAATCTGTAAAGAAGCTTATTGTCTCGTGAGTGGCGTCGTTGTCGTAACTCCGTATAGAACTTGTCATTACGTAGCGAGCCTTGAATGGCTGGGTTATAGGGTAATGGACAGACGTCTATAGTTGTTGCCTCTGTCCGTGTGGGTGTGGCAGTGTCGGTACATAGGATTTCATTTTATCTTATCTCCTCGGTTGAGTATTCGAGTGGAGCATGCTGTTTTACTGCTTTCCCTTAACTGTGGCATGATATCTGTCAAGATTATATGCATAGTTTAAAGGATAAAAATGATGGTTTTCAGATGGAAAACTGGTAGTTTTTGTGAGAAAAATCATTTTGGCTTTTGTGGTTGAGCTTGCTCCCACCATATGATTGCATGACTTGCTTCACAGCTTTGATAGTCTGTTTCTATTGGGTTTCGGCTCACGATGTGGGATTTTGCTGTAAAAATATTTTCAAGTGAACATGACGAGTTAACCTAGTTGCAGAGATAATAGAAGACTTGCTGTAGTTTTTCCTATTTTTGTACATGTACTTTTACATGTAACGCCTGTGATGGCTGGTTTTGTACACCTTTTGGCGATATACTTATTCATGTATGAGAATGCATGTTTATTATTTATGAGAGCTAATCCTTGGGAAAATCTTTTATCCAAATGTTGTATTTGATTTCCAACTGTAAAACCTATTTTTCTTAAATGGGTATTTTGGTGGATTTTCGCATGACCCTGGTGTTTGAGGTGTGACAGTTTCTATGCTTCAGAGGTACGAGCCTGATCCGTCACATGTATTAGATTGGGCAAAACTGCGGGTTGATAAGGATGTCACCTATGAAGAGCGTCTAGTGAAATTCTTGATACGAAGGAGCGAGTGTTACGGGGGAGAACAATTGCTTATGGCATCATCACAGGGTTGAAGAAGCGACGTGGGAGCTTGAGTCTGGGATACGTGCTAGATACCCGAAGCTGTTTACCTCATCACCTTGCAGTGAATTTCGGGGGTGAAATTCCTTAAAGAGGGGTGAGTTGTGAGACCCTGTACCATATTTTTTTTTTGTTAAATGCATATTTGGTGTTTTTTGATACATGTTTAGAATTTTTGTTTCTACATGTTTTTAAGCAATTTGATGCGTGTTTGAGTATAGCTACGCAGACTGGGTTGGTCTCGGGGGTTGTTGGGACTTGTAGTTTGAATTTAAAAAATTTAAAAAAAAAAAGATATTTTGGAAGCCTATAAATATCTGGAGTGAAATATTTTCAAAAGATATTTTTAAAACTTCCTGACTAAGTCTCTTCATTTTTCTCTCTGCCTTCTCTCTAACTTCTCAGGGGCTTGGGGCTTGGTTTTTGACGATCCAACAGCCAATCCTTGTTGTTGGCATCGTGGTCTACGCATTCATCCGGATGGAATTCCATTCTGACAAAGCTCAATTTTCAACATTGATCGAGACGTTGAGTTTTTAACTCACCGAGGTAGGATCCTAGACTTTATAGTAGTTAGAGGGCTCTACATGTAATCTTGTGCATTTTTATCGTTTTATATTCATGAAAAGGTGTTTCATGTTTTGGGAAAGTTGGGTTTTTGGTTTAAAAACCATTTTTCGTTGTTTTGGTTGTATGAAAACGGTGTTAAATGTTATTTTTTAGGCCTTTGGTGATAAGCTTGGACATGTGTGAATCCATGGGTGTTTGATGGAAGCTTCGAGGCTTCGTTTGGGTTTTAAAAGGGCTGATCCGTAGCCTAAAAATGTTTTCTGGGCAGGTTCAGTTGACTGAATCCATGGGGTCAGTCGACTGGATCATGGTTTGGTGGGTTTAGTCGACTGAACTCATGGCATTAGTCAATTAGACCGTGTGTTTGGCATTTTGTGCTTTTCCAATGTGTTTTTCAAGCAATTGGAGGGTGGGTCCGATCGACTGGACCTGGGCTAAGGGGTGAAAATGTTTGAAAATTGTGTTTTTGGAGGTTTAGAGCTAGCCCTTGGGGTTGAGTCTTAGCTTTCAAAACGTTTTGGTGGACATCATGTTTTTACATGCATATAGATCTTTATGTTGATGGATTGGATCTCTGTTTATACATGTGTTGTATAACTGCTTGTGGGTTTTTTAATGTTATCCATAGATGTATCGTGGCAGTGGGTGTATCGAGTTGGGCTTCTATCGCTCCACGGTGAAAGTCCAAAAACGTGCGCAGAGTAGGTCCCTACGTGCCTTCGGGTTAATCCCGTAAATGAGGTTGGTGGGTGCTTAGTGCCCTCGGGTGTGAACGCGTAAACTAAGTGGTTGGTGGGTGCTTAGGGCCCTCAGGTTGTGAACCTATAAACTAAGTTGGTTGCCTCCGTGAATGGCGTTGCTTACGTTGTTGTGACTCCGTATAAAGCTTGTCATTACCGAGCAGGCCTTAAGTGGTGATTAGGGTAATGGACAAGAGTCCATAGTTGTTACCTTTATGTGTGTGGCAGAGTCGGTACATAGAATTTTATTTTATCTTATTTTCTCCTCGGCTATGTGACCCGAGTGGAGAATACTGTGTTTTACTACTTTTTCTTAACTGTGGCATGATATCTGTCAGGATGGTATGCATAGTTTCAAGGATGGAAATGGTGGTTTTCAGATGGAAAACTTGTGGTTTTTGTGAGAAAACCCTTTTTAGCTTTTGTGGTCGAGTTAGCTCCCACCTTATGATTGCATGACCTGTATTACAGCTTTACTATTTTTTTTATATTGGGCTTCGGCTCATGGTGTGGGATTTTACTGTAAAACTATTTTTAGGTGGACGTGAGGAGTTGACCTAGATGCCCGTGGTGACGGAAGACTAGATGTAGCTTCTCCCTTTTTGAGACATGTACTTTTACATGTGATGCATGTTTCAGAATGCGAGTTTTGTACGCCTTGAGGCGATATACCTATTTATGTATGAGAATGCATGTTTACTGTTTATGAGAGCTGAACTTTAGAAAATCTTTTATCCCAATGTTGTATATTTTTTAGTTGATGGTGTTCCAACTTCAAATCTTATTTTCATAAACGGTGTTTTGGTGGGCTTTCGCATGACCCTGGTTTTTGGGGCGTGACACGTCCAAGGTGTAGAAGGGGAATTCATCCCAAAACATTTCTGAAAATGGAAACCAAGGACGCCATAGACTTAGAACTAAGAAAAATAATCTCAATGCAGCCCATCCAAACAACGGTTTGCACAGATGGACTCCAATATGACATAATGCAAGTGACAATGTTAATGATGTACAATATGGATTCAAATGCAACCATCTATAGCATAGCATCAACTAGCATGGAAAGATTTATAGTACAATGCGCAAAGCATAACGTACAAGTATGTGAAACACAAGCTTCAATTCTCAAGATATGATTCAAACTTGATAGCATGAGTTCTAAATCAGCATGCATTCACTTAAAAACAGTAATCAACTAATTCAAATCAATCATCGTATAAACCGTGGGTCTCATAGCAAAGCGCACTCAATTCACACTTAGCAACTTTTAAGGCCAAAATCGAGTATTAAATTAAAAGGGCTGACAAGGTTTTGGGGTATCTAGAATTGGAATCAAATTATGATTTTTAAACATAATTTAGATAAAATTATTTTCTACAACTCTCATGTTTAACTCTAAGGCCAAAACCTAAGAAAAAAGGGTGAACAAAACATCCTAAGTAAAAACAGTTCAACACTATTGTCAAGATTTTACCAAATATATGCCTCTATTGGTCTCAGTTTTGGGGTATCAGATCAAGTACAAATGAGTCCATTATTCGATCTATTCTAGTTCAGCATGTCCCCTACAAGTTTCATGTTTAGTTTTAAGGGTAGTTATTTGGAACAAGTTAGAATTTTTGACCATATTAGAAAATAGGTTCTGTCAGCCGCCATAACTCAGCAGAGCCAATTTTGGACAAAGGATTTGAAATGGTTTTGGGTTATTATCCTGAGGTTTCAAGGTTTTTATTTTGGACAGAACGTATTTTCATATGTTAGCTACAATGTTCATGTAGACCATTTTGGGAATAGGTCACTACAAATAGGGGTTTGGGGCTATATAAAATATGTGGCAAAAGTGTCCCTTGCAGGCTAAAGCTCAACAGAGAACTTCAAAAGGGTTTTGACCTACCCAAACTAAATATTTTATGCTCATATTTGGTGGGTAGGTAGATATACATGTTATTTACAACTTTTATGGTTTGGCCAAATATCGGATCTCATAGTAAACTAGGGTTTTTAGGTCGGTAGTGTTGACTGGTCAAAAAAAGACATACTTTGGTAAAATTGCAATATCTCAAGTTCTACTTACTCAAATGAGTTGAAACCAACTTTGACTAAATGATAGCACAAAAATATAAATATGGACATAAAGAACTTACTTAGATAAATTTTTTACATTGAGTTATGGGGTTCCAAAGTTTAAGGAAGAAATATCTATATTCTCAAAAATCAAGTCTCTTAGGGTCCAAATCTCCTACTAATGATATGTTAATTTTTTGTTCCATTTCTTTGCATGCTTGTATTTTAGACATTAATATCAAGGCTCCAACACACTTATAAGTCATCAAACTCAAAAATAACAACACACAACAACATCTCATATCATCCATAAACATAACAGCCCCAAATCTTCAACTACGACGCCTTTTCGGTTTGTTTTCAGTTCTCGATGCTTAAAGTGTTTAAAGAGATGAGTTGAGGGAAATTTTGAGGGATATTAGACATAAAGTTTAGAGATTTTAATTACTTGTTTGAGTGATCAAATGAGGTTGGATGATGGATTAGGACTTAGCTTTAGGAAAATTCCATTGATTCCTTCCTTTTTTTCCTTTTTTCTACCTCAAACTCATATGAACACTCAAGAGCAATGAGGCTTTGGTTTCTCCCCCTCTCTTGGCCAAATATATCAAGTGGAGAAGAGGGTGTTTAGCTTGGTTTATATAGGGAATGGCTAGGGGACAAAGGGGGGACAAAAAGTACCTTGGAACACTTTTTTTCTTCTTTTTAATAAATGAGATATGAGTTGATTTGAGTTGGTACAACTTTTGAGGCCTATAAATCAGATATGGGGAAGATAAATACATCTAGGGGTCAGTTTGGGGGACAAAAATCTGATCACCCATCAATCAAGGGGCTTTCTTGGTTTACGTGCCCTTATTGTGCAAAAAATAAATTAAAAGTTAATTTGATGTATCTTTTTGGTGTCTTTCTCTACTAAGACCTATTATTTTAATATGTTTATGATAAATTTAGTATTATCATAAATTATCATAGTTTTTATAGCAATTGATTAAATAGATGCAGTCTTTTAAGTTAAATTAAGCTATTTTAGCAATATATAATTTTTTGACTTATTTTATTGTGTATGAGTTTCAATAATGATTTTCTTCCTTTTGTTAGCCTATAACACCATATTATTATGTATATTTCTTATTCAATAAGTGTTGGATCATCATAATGGTTGACTTAATGCGTTTTTCACCTTTTTAAGCTAAAAAGAATGCAAAAAGCTACTTTTTAGCACAACTTCTGAGGTGGTCGGCCACTAAGGAGTGTTCTTGTCATTTTAATGTTATTTTGTCCCGTTCTACTTAATTGTACTTAGATCCTTGATTTAGGGTGTCTACGTGTCAAAATATGAGTTTTTAAGACTTTTTGCTGTACTATGGGCAAAATGGTCATTTTACCCTATTTATGAGGGCGTTTGATTTTTAATTCATTATTTCATGATAATTACTTAATTTAGAATGTTGGAAGACTCTCTGGGTGTTATGATTTTGTTATATGAGGTTTAGACCTTTTTGGATTTTCGGGTTGAACTTACGGTTTTCGAGTCGAGTTAGGATTTTAAACCTCTTCCATGCTCTATGGCCCCGTGGATTATGCGTCACTAATACTAGGGCCCAAGTAAGGTCATTACATATGATCTCGTGGGTTATCCGTCACTAACACTTAGGTTTTGGGCTGGGTCTTTACACGGGTCGTTATCAACCTGGTTGTTACAACTAGGGTTTGGACTAGGTCGTTACAATAGAGAAGGTTTCACATTAAGTGGGGGATTTTTGCCTTTAAATCTTTTGGGCTGAGTCCCAAGTTTTAGCACATACCACTTGTGCTTGGTAGAGAGTAGCCCTCATTCTGTCACGTTGCAATTCGTACATTGTGAATTGAGGTTACGATATCGTCGAAACTCTCGGTCAGGAGGTTGAAGGCCACTTGGACACCGTTGGGGTTTGAGTCTAGTTTTGAGAAAGTGGTTATTCATTTTAAATTATGGCGGTTCAGCCAAGAATATTTTCTATTGGCAGTACTGAGATGGTTCTGTATAATTTGTGATATTTTCATGTTCAAGTAAATGCATCAGTTTCTACGTTTTTGTGAAAAATGTGATGAGCTATTTTTAGAGAGTTTTTAGTTATCCTTAACTAAGAAATTGTCTTTTTTATTTATGATAATGTTAAGTGCGCTCTCTTGTAACTTCTCTGATTGTAGATAACAGGAACGGTTAGGAGTTGGTCCACCACATGAGTTGTCGAGTAATTTTAGGTCTAGTATTGGGAATCGTTTTGGTCCAATTTTTCTTTTATTTAGTTTTTAATTTTAGCAAAGCTTCATGTATTATATAAGACCTCAAGGTTTTTGATATTTTAGAAGTAATGTATGCCCATGGAACGGTGAATCTCTAGTAACTCATGTTTACCCCTTTGAGATGAAGGCTTGTGATTGCTTAGAAGTTTTTGTTTGGTCTCTTATTATTATTATCTCTTGTCTTTCTCTTGAGCCGCCGGTCTGCGGCGGGATCGCATCCCTCTATACAAGTTTAGTGCCCCACGGGTGCGGGGTGTTACATTTTGGTATTAAAGCTCTAGGTTATTGGTTCTATAGACTTGTTAGAGTGTGGTCTGTGGTCGACCGTAGGTTAAGTGTGTCATCTTGTTGTTTATTGAGAAGAGTGATTTAGGCCTAGGGTTGTTATACCTTTGCCTTTGGGCGTCTGATTGATTGGCTTTGAGGCCTATTTGGGAAACACATTTTGTGGGCATAAGATCCTAATTGGAAGTCTTTGGAAGTTTAAGCAAGTTATCAGACTGAGGCGATAACCTGGGAGGGTTTTTGTGTTGCTATCATTTTTGCACAGTCTAAGTAAGTTATCTAATCTAGTGAGATGGCCTTTGTGTCATTAAAACCTTCCGTAGATGGTTTGTTCTTATTCTTATGTCTATAAGTTGGACCCTTGTGTTAAGCCCTAATGTATACCATTCTTATAATAGGGAGAAGCATGTAAAACTCAGACATAGCGTCTTTTAATCCGAACCGAATTAATGAGATGCAGCAAGAAGAATCTCCTCAAATTGGACTGGTTAAACTTAACCCAACCGTTAAGATGTTAGAGGTGATTGCAAGGCTAACAGAACAAAATGTGAGGTTGATTGCAATGTAAACTGAAAGGAACCATAACTCCTTAATCAACCAATTCAAGGATTTTGGTGCAAAGGAGTTCATGGGAACCCTTAGCCTTGCAGAAGCAGAAAATTAGTTGAAGGATACCATATGGATTTTGGATAGGCTACGGGTAGAGATAGATGGCAGGATTGACCTTATAGCTTTTATGTTCAGAGGAGAAACGTATCACTGGTGGGAAGCCACAGAACAATTACTAAAAATGTTGATGCCAGGAGCGGAACCTCCTATACCCCAGAGGATTACTTGGGATCATTTCATGAGGCAGTTTGACAAACAATATAAACGCACAACCTATAATTATGAGAAGGAGCAAGAATTCATTGATCTAGAACAAGGTAGGATTACTGTAGTAGAATAAGAGATGAAATTTACAGAATTATCACAATATGCCATCCAGCTTATACCCGATGAAGAGAGGAGGTGCAGGAGATTTAAAAAGGGGTTAAGTTTTCCAATTAGAACGAGGATGACGGTTCTCGAGATAAATAACTACACAAGTTTAGTGAACAAGGCAAAGATGGTCAAGAAAGACATAAAAGAAGGAGAAGAGAGATGAGAAGACTTTAAAAAGTGTAAGTTCAAAAACCTAATGACGAGCAAGAGAGTGGGACAGGGTCCTAGGAGTGGTGGTTCAAGGCCACCGACTTTCAGAAGCCAAAGTCATCAGTCGACTGCGTGAAATTCCAAACCTAAAGGGGATCGAGCTAAGAGGGAAACGTCTAAATAAACGAAGGAGACAAAAATAAATGGTTGCTTCAAATGTGGAGCCCCCGACCACTTTAAGGAGGATTGTCTAAGGTTCAACAAGGGAATCATTTGCTATCGTTGTGGTGAATCGGGGCACATCGCTACTCAATACGAGCATTTTAGACTATCGGCACAATCATCTATAAGAAGCAAAAAAGTGGATGGGCCAGCTTGAAGTGTTTTAAGACAAGGAAAAATGACTGATGGAGGCCCTGAGGGTCTCGGCATGAGTTTTTTCTATCACACGCAAAGATGCTCAAGCAGCGCCTGACGTAATGACATGTACACTTACCGCTTTTAATAGAGATGCCTATATTCTAATAGACCCTGGATGAAGACACTCGTTTGTTTCACCCTTTTTTATAATACAAGTAGATACTATAAGGATGGAACAACTTGATTACATGATAACCATAGCTACACCTATAGGAGATGAAGTGGTAATTAAAAGTGTGTGTAAAGATTGTGTGTTGAAGATAGAAGATAGGAAGATGTTGGTATTTTTGATGCCTTCACTAATGTCTAAGTTTAATTTAATTCTTGGGATGGATTAGTTGTCATCCTACCATGCGTTACTAGACTATTTTAGAAAAAGTGTAATCATTAGGATACTTGGGGAGGATGAATTTATTTTCCAAGGGGATAAGAGTACACCAGCTATTCGTATCGTGCCAGCCATTAATGCTTTGAAGATGTTGAAGAGGGGTTACCAGGCACATGTGATGGACGTAGAGATGGAAAAAAAGAAGCTTTTGGAGGTACCAGTGATTTGTGAGTTTCTAGACGTTTTTCCAAATGATTTACGAAGATTACCCCCAGATCGAGAAGTGGAGTTTACAGTCGATCTCTACCCGGGCATCACGCCCATATCTATCCCTCCCTATAGAATGTCACCTGCTGAGCTACTAGAGTTGAAGGAACAATTACAGGAGTTATTAGAAAAAAGATTCATCTGACCTAGTGTCTCACCATGGGGAGCACCTGTACTGTTCGTGAAAAAGAATGATGGAATACTGAGGATGTGTATCGACTATCGACAGTTGTATAGGGTGACCGTTAAGAACAAGTATCTTTTGCCTAGGATAAACGACCTGCTTGACCAGCTGCAAGGAGCCAGAGTGTTTTAAAAAATAGACTTGAAGTCAGGATACCATCAACTGAAAGTGCGAGAGTCAGATGTACCCAAGATTACCTTTAGGACCTGTTACGGGCATTATGAATTTGTGATGATGCCTTTCGGGTTAACGAATGCACCTGCGGTGTTTATGGACTTTATGAATCGAGTGTATAGAAGTTTTTTAGACCAATTCGTGATTGTGTTCATAGATGACATTCTGATATACTCTCGAAGAGAGGAGAAATATAGGGAACATTTGAATATTTCTTTGTAAACCTTGAAGAAACATAAGTTGTACGCAAAATTTGGTAAGTGTGAGTTTTGGTTGGATCAAGTGGTGTTTTTGGGTCATGTTATATCTGGAGAAAGAATTCAAGTGGACCCAACAAACATGGAATCGATAGTTAATTAGAAAAAGCTAACTAGCGTGACAGAGATACGAAGCTTTTTAGGGCTAGCTGGTTATTACCAGCGTTTTATTCGGGACTTTTCGCTGATTGCGAAACCCTTAACTCGGTTGACTAAGAAAAATGTCAAGTTTGAATGGTCCAACACATGCGAACAAAGTTTTCAAGAGTTGAAGTCCAAACTGGTGTCTGTTGGAGAGGGAGCCGCGCAGCGAAAAAAAGAATTTTTAAATCGACGTCGTGGCCGTAAAAAAGGGCATATGCGATTTTCATGAAAAACGAAAACTATATTGAATTTAATAGTTTAATATCTTTATGAAACTTGTCGAAAAGTTTCAAGAAATCCCGAATATGTTGAAGACGGCCTTGCAACCTTCACACATATGATCTGGACGCACTATGACGATCACGATGTGTGGGAACCGATTCCGATCGAAGTGTTCTTCCGGCTTTTTGTTTCTTCTCACACAATAATCTCCAAAAAGGAAAAATAAATGATCACCAAAGAGGAGAAGGGGGCGGCAGCTATGTGGGAGTATTAGGGTTAGGTTTTTGTTAATTAGCCTCCTCTTTAATACATAAGAATATATCAAAATTATATTAAGTATATACTCTATTTCCTAAAAGGATATAAAGAGATATTCTTAACATAAATAATCAATCCCATCATCTCCTAGGGCTGGCCACTTAGGAAGTAAACCCTAGGTGTGCTAAATACCAAAATTGCTCGTCAATAATTTAATTTAATTCCTGAATATCCCCGGTGGCAAAATCGGCATTTCAATTAAATTAAATAATTACCAAAACCAACAAGAAAAATATCCGTGCGTATTATGGGCTACGTGAGGGATCACGAGAAAGTATAGGACCCGGGCTAAACGTACGAGAAAACTAGATATCCCTAACTCTGTCCCCGAGTTAGATCATTTTCCGTACAAACCAGAACTTATTCCACTAAAGGTCCTAATTGAACTCCCAGCCCTAACTCAAATTGTGTCTTGAGCTTCCAATTATAAAATGCACTGAATTCTCTCCACATTTAAGATATGGATTCCTAATAAATAAATTAGGTTACTAACAACCCGATTTAATTATCCTCTTCTCCTCGCAACCGCACCGCTTAACCTTTTAATATGCCGGATTCGAAGATCCACTGTACATGTTTAGCATAATCAAACCTATAAGCAAAGCACACGAGGCGAAACTCTTCAACCTGAATCGGACGGGGTTTCTGTCAGCTGATTATCAATCATCGGACAAATAATGCCAGTACCTAACTCATTGGTAATGTTGATCTCAGGGTGAAAATCTCAACCATTGACGACTCAAAGTACTGTACATCATCTGAACACAATTAATCAATCATTTCAGAATTAAGAGTTCGTGCAATACATGATAATACGGGCTGTGGATCAATTCATATAGTCAGTATAGAATCGATCATCCCGTTGATCCCGCTCAATACACTCCAAGTGTACTAACA
>JAOTRH010136127.1:0-14014 GCA_034768845.1 Heliamphora exappendiculata | reverse complement strand
ATTCAGAACGAGGCACAAGGCAGTTAAAAGCCAAGTCAGAAAATGATCTGAACACATTAAGGAAATTTTTGTTTATTGAAGTTATTTTTTGTTATTTATTTATTATATATATTTATTATTATTATTATTTTATTCATTTTTTAATAAAACATTCTTAAAAGGAAATAAACGCTTTCAAATAGCAGGCCCTCAAATAGCCCCCAAGTTGGAACCCTAAAACGGATGTGACTATTAATAGACTAACGCCACTTCCCCTCTGACATGGCGATCGCCAATATCAAAACCCTTCAATAGTGGCGGTCGCTAGATAAGATCCCTTCGAACCTAACGGTCGCCACAAAAATTTTGGGATACCAAGCAGTCGCCAGTATGGAAGATGGCGACCGCCAACTCCAAGCGCGTATAAGGCCCTTTGAGGTGCGCGGATGTGGCTCATTCGCTCCTTCCGCACTCTCTCTCTAAACTCCGGTGCTCTTAACTTTCTCTCTTAGCTTTCTCTTTCTCTTTTTAGCTTTTAAGCTTTTCCCTTCGCTTCTTCTTGCTACAGGATGTTTACCTTATGGCTCGTGATTCCCTTCTTTTTCATGGCTGGTCAGGGCCAGGGAGATGATGATTTAAGGGCATGAAAGGGCCCCTTTATCGCTGGGAGCTCTTCTATGGGTGTCCTTCCTGCTAGCGGGATCACTTCCACGCAGCCCACTACTGTGATAGATGCACTTGTACTCGAGGCAGAGCATGCTTCTCGCCGTGTTGTTGAGGAGGAGATACGAGCAGCTGTCGAGGCACAAGCTGCTGCAGATGCTGCTGTTGAGGCTGCTATGGCCGATTTCTTGGATCCCGATGTCGAAGAGGGCCATCCGGCACCGTTTGACCTGCACACGTATGCTTCACTACCTCATCACGTGGTTCCACGTGGGTTGAGACGTTATGAGCCTCCAGCTGATATTGTTGTGGCCGACGTTCTTCTGTGGGAGCCCGACCATCATATGTCTCGCCAGCGCCCATCGGTATGTTTTCTAAACTTGTTGTTTAAATACCAAAGCATGTTGTATGGTATGACAAACGTAGACGCATGCCTAGGATCCTCTCAAATGATATGATAATGTGTTATGATATGATGATGAAGAATGAATGACGATGATAATGATATAAATGATGATGATAATGATATTATTGATAATTGGAATTTTAAACTTAGCTTAGGTAGTTATGCAATGGAGATTAAAATAGTAGGGACACTAGGATTTTCAATCAAACAACAAAAGGGGCAATTACTTTGGTAAAAATAAAAGGCTTGAGGAAAAACACAAATCTATGGGGAATTTTTGTGTTTTTTTATTTTTTGAATTATTTTTTTTTGGGGGCATGAAAACTAAGGGGGTAATTTTTATTAAAAATTCTAAAATTTTTTGTCAAAAAATTATAAAAATTTGGGTAAAGAAATTTAAGAAGTGCTAACAACTTTATAAAACTTTTCAAAAGTCCTAGAAAATTTAGGAGAAAATTTTCAAATATTCTAGAAAATTAAGGTAAAAGTTTTAGGAGATCTAGAGAATCTAGAAAATTTTTAGAAAATCCTAAGAAAATTTTAGAAAATTTAGGAGAAATTTTTAGGAAATCCAAAAAATTTTGAAAAACTCTTCAAAAATCCTAGAAAATCAAGCAAATTTTTAGAAAATCTTGAAAATTTTTTAGAAACCATAGAAATTTAAGGAAAAGTTTTGGAAAATCACAGGAATTTTTTTTTTGAGAATTTAGGAGAATTTTTAGGAAAAATAGAAAATCTGGAAAATCTTGGAAATTTTTTGGAAAATTTCCAAAAATCCTAGAAAATTGAAATTTTTTTAAGAAGATCTTAGAAAATTAAGAAAAATTTTAAAAAAATGTTAGAAATTTTGAGGAATCTTGGGGCTGTTTTTTATTGTTATTATTTTATTATATATATATATTTTTAGAAGGTTGGGACAAGTTTTCAAGGATTTTTAGAAAATTAATTCTAAATGATTAGGGCAAAAGGTGGAAAAAAACAAAGTTTTTTTTTTAATGCAAGAAGATAGAGATTTTCCTGGCGCACCAAGGCTTGGGATTCCTAATCTTTTACTGAGATATGCAAAAATCGATGGATCTTTACCTACATACGAACCTATGGTTAGGGTGCCTAGTTTTCTAGGGCTTAAAAGAACCGAAGGGTCGTCACGAACCTAGGATTTTTATTGCTTTTGGCTGTCTGATGCATATTACATGTATTTGATCTGCCCGTTATATGTCTTCCATTTGTCTTCTCTTTCTAGGCTGGTTACTACATCTGTGGCTTCGGAGGATCTACCTCCGGAGAGGTGTTGGAGTGGTATGATGCCTCCCTGCTCCCAACCGGGCTTACATCGATGCCTTCGGCTTTGCTTGCTCCATACCCCTGTTAGGTAGGACGAGCAATGACTGGGTATGGTTGACTGTCCTGTCCGAGCGGTGGTGTGATACCACTAACACCTTTCATTTCACCACCTTTGAGGCTACCTTGATGCCTCTGGATTTTGCCCTTATCACCGGCATCTGGGTTGGAGGAGCGCCTATTCCATTTGATCCATCCATTGCTTAGTCGACTAATGCGCTGCTGTACTTTCTCTGGGATGTTCCAGCACAGATGGATAGAGATCGGGTGTGATATACCTAGTTTTTTGATCGATTTAGACATTTTTAGTGCACCGAGCCCCGTCACAATGAGTGGGTTACCCGAGGCTTTTTGATGTATATGTTTGGTACCTCCTTGTTTTCGAACAAGGAGAATACCGTTCATTTGCATTACCTCGGCGCCTTGGCTCATCTCGACCGGGTTACTTCATTCGATTGGGGAGGAGCAGCTCTCACCACTTTATACAGCGTCATGCGAGCCTTGACCCAGTTCCCTTAGGAGCTTAGCATTGGGGGATACTGGCGACTCTAGGAGGTATGACCTAGTTTTTTCATCCTTTCGCTCATCTCTGTTATCTGATATCCATTATCTTTTGCTGATATCTTCTTCTTTGCAGTTATGGACCTATGAGTTCCTCAGGCTTCACGTCCCGGCGAACTCCTCAGCTGATCCTCTGGTTATTCCTTGTGTAGCTCGATGGTCCCAAAGGATGAAGGAGAAAAAGGCTAGGGGGAAGGACATTGACCGGTTTTGGGTTTGCTGGACCGGCTGACACCCGACCAGGTATCTTTATTCACTATTTATTATCCTATACACTTCTTTCCGTATTATACTACTTACTGCGCTGTTCACTATACTCCACCACACTGTTCTTCATTCCATTCACTGCACTACACTGCACTGTACTGAGCACTGATTACTGCACATTGGTCATCATACTGTATGTCTTACTGTTCTATGCATTGTACTGCACTTTGAACTGTTACAGGTCCACTAGGATGACTGGAGGGGCGTAGAGGATCAGGCCGACGCAGATCTGATGCGCAGCCGCGACATTGCTGCGAGGAATATTTTGTTGGAGGGTCCATTCGAACAGGAGTATTATCTGGGAGAGCGAGTGGTTCACCAGTCGCTTGGCCTGGATCACTTTCGGATCCCAGTGGTTTCTCCGACCTATATGTGCCGGACCAAGCAGTTGAGCCGAGTCAACCTTCTCTTAGAGTTGGTAGGAAATTATGCTGCGGAGCTACTGGTGACTGAGGTAGACTACACCGCCTAGGCTCGAGCGCACTTGTTGGGTCCACAAGAACCTGGCCCAGCTAGTGGTTGGAGGAGCAGACCGGCACCGAAGGCTGCTGATGCTGGTGCTACTGCAGCTATTGATGCTGGTCTTGTTGCTGCTGGTTCTGCTGCCGGTGAGGCTAGGGTTGGGAGTGTCGAGATACCCTGGACCGTATCTTCCTTCGTAGATGGGTATCTTTTCGATATTCCTATTCTGGTTCCTCCAGCACTAGAGTTCCAGCCAGTACATGCTCAGGTTCATTCTTTTTCGTTGCTTCCTTTTTGGTTTTTCCTCTATTTAGATTACTCAGTCTTTTCTTCCTTTTGATAGGAGGACCAGGCTTAGCTAGATCGTCTTATGCTTATAGTAAGCGGTATGCGGACTTTGATTCGCTAGTAGGATGCTGCTCTTCGTGCAGCTAGGGTTCCTTTTGTTCCTCGGTCGGTAAGTGTTTATCTTTTTGATCTCCTTTATATTGTTCTCTCTTTTTTTTCTCTTTTGACAGCCACCTACAGCTGCTGCTGTTCCACCCCCTGCTCCTGCTCCTGTTCCTATTCCAGTTTCAGCTCCTGCTCGAGGCCGTGGATCTCGTGCACCTTCCCGTGCTCACTCCAGAGGATCCGTCTCGTCTACACAGAGCTGATCCAGAGTCATGTCCTCATTCTCTGGTAGTGACGGTGATGACTTGGAGAGGCTTTTTGTTGACATCAGTTCGAACGACGCTGGTCCTTCCTCCTGCCGGGTCAGCCCTAGGCATCAGTGAGCGAGAGAGCCTTCCCCCTCCCCAGTTTCATTTATTTTTTGATACATTTATTTTGATGGGCCTGCGTGCCCCAATTCAACATATTTACTTGATCCATGGGCCTGCGTGCCCCAAATTTATAGTTTATTGGGCATAGGTGCCCCAATTTTTATTCGAATAAATTTTATCACTTTCTGATGTGTTATGGGCCTTGTGCCATTTATTGCCTTTATATCTGCTTATATGGTTCTCTTGCTCAAACTGTTATGGATGCATAGCTCAAATGCCACAATTAATATAAATCACACAAACTGCAAACTAGCACACACCCGCCACGTTGAAACATGGCGGTCGCCATTTTACAGAAATGTTTACCTGGCGGTCGCCGAATTGATTGTACTTTTGCCTAAAATTTTGATTTTTTACCCATTTTAGCCTTATAAAAATAGTCATGGAGGCCCCCCATTTGCTGTTACTCTGACTCAGATGGCTTCTCCTCTTTCTCTATGGTTTGAAGCATTTTTCCACATTGAACATTTGAACTTTACCCCATTTGGCCTTAATGCCTGGTTCTTATTGAGGATTGTGGAGGTTAACAGTCCCTTAGTGTCTGCTGCTGCTCAATTGTGGGATCTGCAGTCTCACATCTTTTGATTTGGCCTTGAAGAACTCGGCCCCACTATAGAGGAGTTTGCTTCCATTTGGACCTGACTCCGCAGAGTTCCGTTGTTGTTCCCACTCCCTTTCATTCTGCCCGGCGGCAGGTGGTGCAACTCTGTGGTCTATCTAGAATGGAAGCTTCCCTTCTGATATCGGGTGACTGTCTCGACATTCCATAGCTTATTGAAAGGTTTCGTCCTACCAGCAATCTTAGCAATCTTGACTTTTAGTTGTGGCGTCGTTATGCACTTTGCCTCTGCCTCCTTGCCTAGTATCTCCTCGTCCTTTTCAATGGGTGGGTTAGTTGCGCCTTAGTCGACATTGTTGGCCAAATGTGGATGGGAAAGGACTTTGTGCCCCTTGTTTTGGCCGAGACACTGATGGGTCTAGATACTGTCCATTGTGGTGAGACTACCACCTTTGCTGGCAGCCCTTTACTTCTTTAGGTAAGCTTAACATCTTCTTCTGTATCAAGCTTTCTGTCATACCGCAAAGCCTTTCTCTTACTATTTTAACTCTTACTACAGATCTGGCTGATGGAGAAGGTAAATCTTGTACAGAAGCCTTCCACTGACTGGCATAGTGCTGCAGCTTTCCTTTACCGCCCCTGTTATTAGATATGGAATACCGAAGCAGCCTGGCAATAGTACCTCTCATCCCTGACTGGCCTAGATATTACCTGGCAGTGTCCCTGGTGGCGGATCCATGCCAAGACTCTGACTACCATGGATCACCCTGGTGTTTTGCTCGTTGGTCTGCGTCAGACTATTTTCTATTACCCCCATCGGATCATACGGCAGTTCGATCGCAGTTAGACCATCTTTTTGAGTATCTGAGACCGTCTATTCTCATATGTGCTACGAGATCCATTCCTAATGCTGTGTCATGATGCCTGGCCTTCTCGTTCATGTATAGAAATGCAGGAGCTGCAATGTCCTGAAATTTCTGCTGAATACAAGACATGGCTAATTCAAGACATGAAGAAGAAGGATAGAGAAGAGGGGAAACATGTGGCAAAAAGGAGAAGGATTTGAGGATCTCTGCTTTATTTTGAAAATTTCATAGCTTCCCCCCCCTCCCCCTCCTCTTTTTTTTATTTGTAGAGTTTGGGACTTGTGTGCCCTTCCTCTATTTCAAAACTTTGTAGCTCCAATTAAAGTAATGAAAAAAAAAACTCCCACTTTACGTTTAAGATGGTTTAAATTTATCCAAAGTTCTTTTTATTAACAAAATTTCAAGAATTAATTTACATTGGTCTTACTCAGATTCAAAGATGGTTAAGAACGTGACCGAACTTCTTAAAAGAAGCTGCCTACGTATCTCAAAAAGATGGAATCAGGCCGTAACATAGTTCAAGCTCGATTTTTGCTCAGGTATTGACACTCTCCCTTTGTGATATCCTAATTTTTGTCAAGGTTACCCTTTTGGGTTTTTGGCCTCGCGGGCTACTCTAACTTTTGCCTGAGTTGCCTTTTTAATTTTTGACTCAGCGAGTTTTTATTTTTATTTTTTTTACCTCAAGGATAGTACTTTTTGAGTTGATCGAGATTTACTGGAATGGAGAACACATTGCCATCTAAATCCATAATGATGACTGCACCACCGGTCATAATGGTCTTGTTGAGAAACGGTCCGGACCAGTTTGGTTTGAACTTGCCTCTCGGGTTGAAGATAGGAGCGCTAATTTCCTTAAGAACCAAATCTCCTTCTCTAAGATTTTGAGTCTTGACCTTCTTATTGAACACTCAGGCTATCCTCCTTTGATAACCTTGTACATGAAACAGAGCCTGTAGCCTTCTCTCATCAAACAAGAGCAACTCTTCCATTCGGTTCCTCTACCATTCTGCTTCTAGGATATTGGCCTCGGCCACTACTTTTAGTGAAGGAATTTCCACATTAATGGGAAGAACAGCTTCCATCCTATACACTAAAGAGTACGGCGTAGTTCCAGTTGAAGTTCTAATTGACGTTCGGTATCCCCAAAGTGTAAATGGTAGATGCTCTGGCCAATCCTTGTGTGAGTTGATTGTCTTTTGTAGGATTTTCTTGATATTCTTATTCGCTGCCTCGACTGCTTCATTAGTTTGCGGCCAATATGGTGAGGACTTATGAGCCATTATCCAGTATTCCTCAAAAAGATTCAAGACCTTCCCTTGGAAATGTGAGCCATTATCCAAGATGACCTCATGTGGGACTCTATACCGGCAGATGATGTTTTGCTTGATAAACTTAGGAATATGGGAGGTTTTCAATACCGAGTAGGAGGATGCTTCCACCCACTTGGTGAAATAATCAATGGTCACTAAGATAAACTCATGTCCATTGGATGCCTTCGGTGTTACTCTGCCAATCACATCGATGCCCCATACTGAGAACGGCCATGGTGACGTCAGGTTGTATAGTTGAGATGAGAGAACGTGCATAAGGTTTGCATGAATCTGATACTAATGGCATCTCTGCACGAACTGTATACAGTGTGTCTCCATCGTCATCCGAAAGTGTCCTTGTCGTAGGATCTTCTTGACTAACATATTGCCACTCATCTGTGGCCCACAGACTCCTGTGTGGATCTCCTTCATTAACTCTTGGCCTTCTTCAGTGTTAACACATAGCTTATTGTCTCCAGAATGCCCTCGTTTGTACAGTCTTCCACCGCAAATGACAAACTGTACAGATAATCTTCGTATCGCCCTTTTGTCCTTTTTGCTGGTAAACTTGGGATATTCTCCTTTCTCTACGAAGTTCTGAATGTCAAAGTACCATGGAAGGTCGTTAGTGCTGTCCTCGATTGCGGATGTCATCTCGTATGTTGGCTTTCTCTTTTGTTCAATTATCAAAGGTCTCATTCGATCTCCGGATGGTATGTCAATCATGGATGCTAAGGTGGCCAGTGCATCGGTGAACTTGTTCTGCAGTCTTTGCATGTGGGTAAAGATCACCGATTTAAAGCACGGTATTAGCTTCTCTAGCTCCTGATGATAGAGAATCAGGCTTATGTCCCTAACCTTCCATTCTCCTCTTGCTTGTGAAACCACTAGTGTAGAATCTCCGATGACTTACAGCTTCCTCGCCCCTAATTCTAAGGTTGCCTCTAATCTATCTAAACATGCTTCATACTCAGCCTGATTGTTGGTGACTTCAAAATTAAGCTTCAACGACAAGGGGACGTGTGATTCGTCAGGAGTGATAAGAAGGACTCCTATTCCATAGCCATACTGATTGGATGCGCCATCAAAATATAGAGTCCATTTTTCATCCCCAACATTCATCAATTGTTCATCAGGAAACTGGAATTCTGTGTCTTCATCTCCTTCAACTGGTTGGTCGGCCAGAAATTCTGCCACTGCTCTGCTTTTGACTGACTTTCGGGTAACATATTAGAGATCAAATTCAGATAATAACAGCAACCATTGGGCCAGCCTTCCTGTTTGTGCCGACTTTTCAAACAGGTACTTTAACGGGTCCATCCAAGAGATAATGTTCATTGTGAAAGACAGCATGTAGTGCCTCAGTTTTTGGGAGGCCCAAACCAAGGCCTAACATGTCTTCTCTAATGGTGTGTACCGTATCTCTGATCCTGTCATCTTCTTACTTAAGTAGTAGACAGCCTTTTCAATTCCAATTTCACCTTCTTGTGCCAACATACATCCCATAGCTGAATCAGTCACTGACAAATAGAGAATCAGTGGTCTATCAGGATTGGGAGGGGCTAGAATAGGTGGATTCTGCAGGTACTAACGCACGGCATCAAGGGCGTCTTGGCATTTCTGATCCAATTTGAATTTGACTCCTTTCTTCAGCAAATGAAAAAGCGGCTCACAGGTAGTTATCAGCTTTGCAATGAATCAACTGATAAACTGTATCTTACCTAGAAAGCCCCTGACTTCTCATTCAATCCTTGGAGGAGGCATTTTCAAGATTGTTTTAATCTTTGAAGGGTCGACTTCAATGTGCCGTTGAGTGATCATAATTCTAAGCTTCTTTTCGGCAGTGACTCCAAAAGCACATTTCTGTGGGTTGAGCAGCATCTTATATTTTTTAATCCTTTCGAAAAACTTTTGCAGTGCTACAATTTGGCCATCCCGATCCTTGGATTTGACTATCATATAATCCATGTACACTTCGATCTCCTTATATATCATGCCATGCAGTAAGGTAGTGGCAGCTCTCTGATAGGTTGCTCCCGCATTCTTCAAGCCAAACAGCATCACACGATAACAATAGGTGCCCTAGGGCGTGGTGAATGTCGTCTTTTCTCTGTCTTTGGGATCCATTAGAATTTGGTTATATTTGGAGAAACCATCCATAAATGACAACAAGGCGTGCCCTGTTGTACTATCTACCAAGACATTAAGGCCTTGTTGAGATCCCAAAAATCCACGCAGACTCGGACACGACCGTCCTTCTTTAGAATTGGCACTATATTGGCTACCCATTTCGGATACTTGGTTACCATTAGAAATCTAGCATTGATCTATTTGGAAACTTCTTCTTTAAACTTTAGAGCCCATTTTGGCCAGATTTGCCCTAATTTTTGTTTGACCGGTTTGGCATCGAGGTATAGAGGGATATGGTGCTGGACGATGTCAAGATCAATTTCGGGTTTATCCTCGTAAGACCATGCAAATACATCTTTGAATTCTTTTAATAGAGTTATTAATTGCTCTTATTCAACTAAGGATAAAGAAGAACCGATTTGAACATTTTGCCGGTTAGTTTCATTACCCTAATTTATTGACAAAGTTTCCTCAATTATTAGTTGGGCACGCGTTTCTTCTTCTCTTTTTATTAAAAGTTTTATTTCTTCGGGGATATTCCCGTCGAATTCAAAATCATCAGAAAGCGTATGAAATAAATCAAACAAAGCAGAGTAGCCAGAAATCTTGTTCATTTCATTAAAAACAGAGAGAATTACAAACTCGTTGGTAAAAGCTGGGAGACAAGCACCAACAGATGTGCCCTCGATTATAAATTTTGACTCAAACTTGGACTCAGGATAGACAACCTACGTGTTACGAGACTCGAGGGTCCAATTTTTCACTTCTTTTGTAGCCACGTCGACAATGATCTTGGTGCAATCTGCTGGTGCGCTAAAGCCCATCATGAAGCAGTCTGATTCAGTTATACGTAGCTGAGCCATCTTCTCATTGAACAGCACTCCTAGGTCGGTACAGTCGAGTTTGTCGGCCCAAACTTCTTCCTGAACCTTCTTTTCTTCCTTCTCTTCTTCCACTGTTTCTTCCTCTTTCGTGTCAAATAGCTGGTGGCTAAAAAAGATCTCCCACCCTGGCAGCTTTTGATTGGTTTCTTCGTCGATCCACAGCTCTGAAAAGCCACAATACGGGAAATCTTCCCCTTCCCTAACGAAGTACCCATTGAGCGTTCCGGTGTAATTGGCCTTTTGCCCCCTTCTAGGCCCTTCCAGATCTTCTTCCGTTGGTTTATACCCAATACCAAAATGGTGCAAAGTTAGCAATACCTAAATGGGTTACAGGATACCTTGCTATTTATGTCCTAATCCCGTACCAGGGAAGAAGGACATTTTTCTCATCATTGTTATAGCCAGCGGGTTGACATAGCTTCCTTCTTCATTCATCAGCATCTAAATAGCCTATTCTTCATCAAATCGAAAACCACTGAGCAGCACATCATCTTCACTATGCTGGACTTCTAACAAAGTTGTGCCCTCTCCTCCTCTCAGGGGGTGAATGTTGTCTTCTCCGTGGATAGTCAAAATTGCCCCGTTCTTTATCATTTTCAATTTTTGGTGAAGGGTAGACAATACTGCCTAGACATTTTGGCCATGCAGCCACGGCCTGCCCAGCAGCAGATTGATGGAGGCCAGCCCGTCTAGCACGTGAAACTCAACTGACGTCTCCAGAGGTCTTACTGAAATGACGAATGAGACCAATCATAGTACATCCCTTCTTATGTTGTCATAGGCTCGCACCCCTTGATTGTAGGGAGTGAACTGGTCTGGCCTCATCCCTAAGCAGATGGTCGTTCTCAATGGGCAAACGTTCAAGGTAGACCCATTATCAACGAGGGTTACCGGGACCCATTTTCTAGGCACTTGACGGTGATGTGAAGCGATTTGTTGTGACTTTTTCCTTTAGCGAGTAAATCCTTATCAGAAAGGAAAATAAATTTTGGTTCGGCGGCTGGTAGAATAAGCCCAATGAGCTGCTTGGGGGTTGCATCTATCGAGACCCTGGTCTTGTTCAATACCCTCAAAACAGCTTACCTATGCTTATGCGAAGCCATTAATAAGCCTCAGATACTGATGTTGGCTTGCATCTTTTTCAACTGTCTCAATACAGCATCATCCTCCTCTTCTTGCTCCGTCTCTATCCGTTTTCCACTAGGCTATCCCTTCTCTAGCTGAGCTGGCTTTAAATGTCGCCCACTTCTAGTTAGGTGTTCCATGCCGTCTTCAGGATCCCATAACCCTGGCATCACATTATCAATCTATCTCACTTCGTTTACGTGCAGAGGGCTTTCAAACTTCCACAAATCATTTAAGTCACTAACGGCTGCCCTTTTCCTTCTTTCCTCGTCATCTTCAATAGCCCATGTGTTATCAATTTCCTCCCAGATGTCTTCTTCAATAAAATTCACTTGTTGTTCCCGAGTAGCCCAAAAATTGGTCCACTCGACCCCGTCTAACTTTAGCACGATCCTTACTAGCCAATACGACTACATCTCGTTGACATATATCTTCTCCCCAAAAAGTTAGGGAAGAGTGATTCCATCAAGCACATGAACAAACCCATAAGGTTGAGTCGGGTAATCCAATAGCCAGTCATCTTCTTCTTTGCGCTCCTCCTCTTGTTGGTAGATTTGAATTATCAGTTGATACCATTCCTAGGCTTTATCATTCCATTCTTCCAACCTGTCTCGATTGCCTCTAATCATCATGAATGAGCATGTTGTCTGATCCTCGGTAGACTAAACACGAGAGCGTGGTAGGCATGCTGAACAGATATATTGGCTCGAGTCTTCTGATTCCCCCAAAGACATATAATTTACCCCAGCCTACGTGGCATGATTCGACAGTGGGTTAGTCGTGACATTAGGTTTTGAGGTGGCAAACGGTGGTGGGATCACCTTGTTGTCAATGAGGTTCTGAATCTCATATTAGAGCCTCATGCACTTATCAGCCAAATGCCCAGGACCTTGGTGGAAGGCGCAGTATTGTGAAGCATTAAAACTCGGCGATAAAGGATCGAGTACAAGCATGGGGTTTAATGGCTTGATAAGCCCTTTCCCGACAAGTCAATTCAATGCGGTGGATAAAGAAATGTTGAGGGGAGTAAACACCCTCCTTGACTTTTGTAGCTGTTGGCTATTATCTAACTGTTGGACATTATTAGACTGCTGGGCAGAGGAGAATGGGTTCAGTAAGTTTACCTCATTTGAGCGAGACACGAGGTTGGTGGTAGCAAAGTGGTTTTAGTTATTTGTGGGAATGGTCCTCCTGGGCTTCTAGCTCGGCTCAACTTTCTCGATATCTCCTGATTGAATTGCATTTTCTATCTAAACCCCAGCATTAAACAACTGTTCAAATGTGGAGAGCAGTTGCGTGATCAGATGATGCTTCAATGAGGACTACAGGTTCTTCACCACAACCCTCACTTGCTCTTTCTCAGAAGGCTGGTTCGTCATCTTGGCGGCCTTACCCCTCCATTGGGTCAAGAAGTCAACAAAAGATTCCCTGTTCTCCAGTCGGGTTGTTTTGAGCTCTCGGGTAGTTACGTTCAGTTGGACATTGTAACTATACTGGCTGATAAAAGCCGCTGCTATGTCTTCCCAAGTTCTAGTTTTAGCTACATCAAGGGAGAGAAACCATTTTTGAGCTGCCCCAAAAAGAAATCGGTGAAAGAGCTGAGCCTACTGGTCATCAATCCCCATTGGCGATAGGGTATCAACAAACATTCGGAGATGACTTTTGGGATCTCCAGTTCTGTCAAAATTTTCCATGTCTAGCATTTTGAACTTTTCTGGCAATTTAGCATCTGGGAACAAACATAGTCCTTCCACATCTAACATGTATTCCTCGATCCCCGTGGCTTTTCTAAGGACCTTTTTCATCCTGTCGATCTTTTCAATCAGTGCAGATTCTCTAGACTGCGCAGTATTTTCTTCCTCAACTATCACCTAACGAGGGTTTCGTGGTGGTGGTGGAACAACTTGCAGACCATCGGGGACGTAATTTTCATCCCAAAAGTCCTCGGTATTCTCATTCGTGTCATCCGATTATCCATTCGCAACAGAGATACGGACATGAATTGCCCGGATCTGTGCCTGACATTGCACTTGAGCCTGGGTCTGCTGTTCTACAGCTCGTTGTATATCAGCAATTGCCCTTATTAGGGCTGTCAGATTCACCTCATTTTCTACTATCCCAACAGATTATTCGGGTACCCTATAGAGTCTTCCTGCCATTGATCTTTTCCAGACACGTGCTCACTATACTTTTCTCAGCCCAATGATAAACCCACAGAGAAACCTGAATCTCAAAAGTAGAGTAACTAGTATCAGTCTCTTCCTGGGTAAGCATTCTGACAATAGGTGGCAAATATCTTAGATTCCTAAAATAGAAAATCATGAGCAGATAAACACGGAGACTAAAACAATGCCCTTGTCGGGCTCATGCTGGTAGCATAACAACAGGATGACCTAAAAACCAGAATGACGGCTAAGAAGGGGATCAACTTGTTAGAACGCGGAAGAAAAAAAAGGAACCGGCGCCGTGACCGTAAAAAACGGCGCATGCATTTTTCGTGAAAAACCATAACAATGAATAGATATATTAAGATTAAATATACCTTCAAAAAACTAGTACAAGTTTCTTTGATGCAGAACAACGATCCGAGACGACTCAATGATCTTCTCACGTATATCCCGACGCACACGACGA
>JAOTRH010136116.1:0-14015 GCA_034768845.1 Heliamphora exappendiculata | reverse complement strand
ATTATCATGTATTGCACGAACTCTTAATTCCGAAGTGATTGATTAATTGTGTTCAGATAATGTACAGTACTTTGAGTTGTCAATTGTTGAGATTTTCTCCATGAGATCAACAATATCGATGAGTTAGGTACTGACATTATTTGCCCAATGATTGATAATCAGCTGACGAAAACCACATCCGATTTAGGTTGAGGAGTTCCCTATCGTGTGCTTTGCTTATAGGTTTGATTATGCTAAACCTGTACAGTGGATCTTTGAATTCGACATATTAAAAGGTTAAGCGGTGAGGTTGTGAGGAGAAGAGGATAATTAAATCGGGTTGTCAGTAACCTAATTTATTTATCAAGAATTCATATCTTAAACATGGGGAGAATTTAGTGCATTTGATAATTGGAGACTCAAAACATAATTTGAGTTAAGACCGGGAGTTCAATTAGGATCTTTAGTGGAATAAGTTCTAATTCGTACAGGAAAGGATCTAGCTCGGGGACAGAGTTAGAGATATCTAGTTCCTACACTTCCTCGTGATCCCTCACGTAGCCCATTATACGCACGGATATTTTTCTTGTTGGTTTCGGTAATTAATTAATTTAATTTGAATACCGGTTTTGCCGCCAGGGACATTCAGGAATTAAATTGAATTAATGAGAGGCGGTTTTGGTATTTGGCACACCTAGGAAATACTCCATAAGTGGTTGGCCCTAGGAGATGGTGGGTTTAATTAAATATGTTAAATATATCTCCTTATATCCTTTTAGGAATGAGAGGATATACTAACCATAATTCTCCCATATAGCCGCCGGCCTCGTCTCCTCTTTGGCAATTATTTTTGCATTTTTGGAGATCATTGTGTGATAAGAAATCAAGGTAGGAAGAACACTTCGATCAGAATCGGTGCCCACACATCGTGTTCGTCGTAGTGTGTTCGGGTCATACGTGAGAAGGTTGCAAGGTCGTCTTTAACGTATTTGAAATTTCTAGAAACTTATCGACAAGTTTCATAGAGGTATTAAACTATTAAAATATTTGTAGTTTTTATTTTCCATGAAAATTGCATACGTCATTTTTTAGGGTCACGACATCGATTCAAAAATCAATATTTTTCCCGCTGCGCGGCTCTCTCTCCATCAAAAGACGCGGCCTGGTGTAGGATCATGAAAAAGGTGGCGGCCGTGAGGATTAGGAATATCGCAGCCTGAAGGTTTTTGAGGGGATGGGTGGTTTCATGGGTTTTTTAGTTGAATTCTTGACATTACTTGCTTGAGAGTATCCTTCGAGCATAATTCCGTATTTTTGTCATTGGGGAGCATTCGAGATAGGTGCCTAAGATTTGGCTTAGTTAAATTGGGGTGTTTACAGTTGCCCCTTTTTGATAGAGCTTACAATAACTCGTGGTGTAAGTAAATGTCAAAACTCCAGAGACAAACTATTTAAACAAGCCGCCAATCTTAGGCACAAACAAAACATACAAAAAAGTGTGATCAAACCCGAATTTCCTTCGAGCTTTCTACGTACCCCCTTACAAGGGATTAGACCTGTCGTAGTTCATGGGGCAATGCATATAATGAAAATAGGCTAATCAAGATGCATGGCATATACGATATGATGCAAACGGGTATAATGCAAACATACAAAATTTTAAGGTCACAACATGGACCAGAGATTCGTCAAGGATCAATTTTAGGTCATGAATAGGACCGGTGAGTCAGTTTAAGGTCATAAGGAGGACCGAAGATATAGATATCAGTTTTAGGTCATAAAAGGATCGAATGGTCAATTTAAGGTCACGAGGAGGACCGAATAGATGTATATCGATTTTAGGTCATGAACAGACCGGTGAGTCAATTTAAGGTTATAAGGAGAACTGACGAGTCTGTTTAAGGTCATGAGGAGGACCAAAGTGATAGATATTAGTTTTAGATCATGAAAGGACCAGCAAGTAAGTTTAAAGTTATAAGGAGGACCGAATAGATAGATATCTAAGGTCTATTTCCCATAAACCTCAAAAAGGGGCAATAAGAGGGAATAAGGGTTTCCATATGCTCAAGGGTTAATACATAACAGAATCAACAAAAATGTTGCTGCCGTCGCTTTTGGATGTCACGGCCGTACCAAATAATCCTAGGGTTATGGCGGCCTGGAGGTTAGGATATAGCGGCGATTATAAACCTTTTAAATTAGGCACGGTCGTGAGAAAGGAAGCTTGCGGCTTGCCTTCAGATGCTGCAGCCTTTAGTTTCAAAGCAGGAAGGCCTCGCGGTGGTGAGGTCGATAATAGGTTATCAGCTTCTGATTTGTTCAAACCTCCCCATTCGTGTGAACTAATTTCTCTATGTTCTCTCCCAACTCTCTCGACTCTCGCTCTCTTCCTCTCTCAACTCTCATCATGTTCATACTCTCGCTTCTCCCACTTCTATACTTCGTACTGGTTGGAGGCGATTTCGGGTTCATTGACGAGGATGCCGGAGGCGGTGGGGGTGGCGGTATGATAGGCAGTGGAGGCAGCATGGCCAAAGGTGGTGGCGTGGAAGGTGGTGTAAGCGGCTGAGATGGTGGTGGTGATAGAGGTGATGCATTTCTCTTTAAGGGTGACGCTGCGCCGGGTATGTCAGACCACTTCGACCCCGCCACGTACGTCTCCCTTCGCCGTTGCTTGATGAAGCTGGGGATGAAGCAATTCATCCTTCCCGACGTGGTTGCGGAGCACGAGCTTCTTCTTTTCCATCATAAAGAGCACCTCTCGGCCATGAATCTCCCGGTAAACTTTCTTCCAAACTTCGCTCATTACTTGTTTTGATATGGACTTGTATGCTTATTAAGTTGAATTGATCATCTTTAAGTTATTGGATTAGGTTGACTTGACTTGGAATTGAATTCGAATCAAATTCGAATCGAATCGAATTGAATTGAAATTGGGGTTGATTTTTTAATCAAAACTAAATTGAGTCCTAATTGATTAAAATGAGGATTTGAATGGGAAAAGTTGAGTTTGAACTAAATTTGAGTTGGTTTGAGATGGAAACCGTGTTAGAATGAATTAAAAAATGGGTTTAAACCGAATCGAAACTAAGTTGATTTGGGATTGAAATTAAGATTGAGTAAATGATTTTGAAATGAATTTGAATTAGTCTTAAAGTTGAGTTTGAGTTGAATGTTGATTTGAAGTTGAGGTTGAATTTGAATTGAATTTGAATTTGAGGTTGAACTGGAGTAGGTTGAATCAGACCTTGGCATTGAAGTTGAGAAATTTCATCGAATTGAATTGGTTTGGAACATTTTAGACAGTAAAACTAGAATCGAATTTAAGCTTTGTCGTTTGAATGAAGTTTGGATTAAATGTAGTTATCTTGGAATTCGTTTGTGAGTTGAAAATGAGTTGAACTGGCTAAAAATTTTGAAGACGAATCAAGACCGAATGATGTTTAGAATTGAGAACGAATTTTGGATTTGAAACGAATTTGGTTTTGCTCCTTAGAGTTGAGATTATATGAAATTGAGTTTGAATTTTGATTGTGTGGATGATGGTTTTCATCGTTTTAATCGATTTAGAGAGCTCTCAAATTGCCTTGAATGTTTGGATTATCTCATGTAACATTTGTTAGGCTAAAAATAGAATGGATGTTGGTTACGTGGTTTTGGGATTTATGTATGCAACGAGAAATCTTAAATGAAAACCATTGACCTACTTATTTTGATTTAAAAGTTTGAGTTCATTTTTCATACTTACCGGGGGTTCTTGAATGTCATGAGTTCAATGCAAGATGGTCTTGAGATTGTGGGTCAGAGTGCAGTTATAGTTCTTTAGTGGTGTGAAATGTAATTTAGTGTTTTATGAAAATTACAGAAATCGCTGCAAGATTATCATAATTGAAGATACCGCTATGAGATTTGTATAATTGCGAAAACCACTAGATACGTATCTGTGTTCCACTAGAAGTCTGATTCATAATTACTGTATAGGCCCCTGCTATAACCTTATAAATATGCAGGTAGGCTGAGCCATATTCATAACTTATCTTCAAGACTAAAGCTATGCAGGTTCTGTTAGTACAAGTTGTCGATAGATTATAGCCCACACTATATTCGAGAATCACATAAGGGAATACAGTAGAAGGTCTGACAAGAGCTTCAACTCGGAATCAAAAAATTGTAGTTGAAGATTTGACTGGTAAAAGGTATTCTTCTAAATTAGCTTTAGTTGTATGGGTTTTAATTTTGATCGTTCGACATCAAAAATTTTATCTTGAGCACGTTTCAGCATTTGCCCGTCCAGTTAATTTTTACCAAAAATTGTTTTAAAAAACAATGGTCTTTGCAGTTTTGCCTCGAACAATTAGTATCAAAGCCGTTTTGTTTTTCGTTTATGGTTATTGGGATCGAATAGTTTTAGAACTGTGCTAACTTGATTTTGTAGGCATTTTAATCTCAATTTTATGATCGTCTTATTTCATGTTTGACTGAATGCGTGGATAATGATTATTTATTTTTTTAAATCATGGGAGTTGATCGTGATAGATTGAATGTGAGCCTTTAGGACATAAGATCAATGTAATAGTTAGTTATTTGTTTTTAAATATTTGTTTAGATTATTTAAGAACCGGTTGAATATATCCAAGAACACAAAAAACAGCGGCGGCTGTAGACACCTCAATTTGACCCCGCCTAATCTTAGGTTGATTAAGGTGAATCCGATGATGAAAACAACTGGAATAGTGCTTCGGTATGATCCTCGGGAAGTGATTCAAGCTTTGTATTTGAACCGAATGATCAACCGTCAAACCAGTGCAATCGCTTTGAGCTGCTAACTTCAAAATCTTTCAACTGCCATGTTGAAACCTTGGGATTGCCACATTCATTGTGGCGACCTACACAAGAAACTCTTGGAAACTTTAGCTAAAAGCAGCGACCGCTACAATCAAATGCTATGTATTTTCTGTATTTGATTTTGGATGTTCTCTCTTCACCTCCCTTTTTTATATTTGCATGCATTTGAGAAATCTTATTAAAAATCAATGATGATTAGTAGAGGTCAACCTTATAGTTGGAGGAAAGGGGTGCCTAACACTTTTCCCAATTCGTACCTTAGGCCTCGGACCCTTTTTCTCTAGTTAACGTTTTAAAGATCAGTAGTCAGTTTTGTTTTTCTTGATTTTTCTAAAAAACCAAGCGGTGACTCCATTTTCAAGAAAAAAGAATTTTCAAAATTTAGCTTAGCTTTCAAGGTGTTAAAATATTTTCTAAACATCTTTTGAATTTCTTTATTTTTAAACTCTAAAAATCCCAAAATTTCGACGCCATAGTATTTTCTGGCGACTCCGTTGGGGACTAATTTACAAAATAAATTAAGAGGGCTAGACTTGAAAATATCATTGGTTCTTAATAAGAATTTTTCATTTTCATTCTCGCATGCATGTACATTATTCTTAACCCCCCAGCTTGGTCAATCTAATACCCCAATTGGTTTACTGTTTTAGGGCTATTGGGAAGGTGGGCAAGCCTTACTGGCTGCACATTTTAATTGGTGCAGTAAAAGAGTTCGTACGTACTGCTTGACCATGTCTTGCACCACACTACGCCTGAGAGGTATATACTTGGCTCTATTCAGAAGGTACCCTGATTATTTACCAAAATTGGCCATTTCTGCATATAGTAGCTTAGAACTCTCCATTAGGTATTGCTAACCCAGTAGGATTATTTATTTTGTTCATTGTATGTTTTGTTTGCGTTTGTTATGATTGTTTGTTTGGCTTAGGCTAGTTCTTTTTTTTGGGTTTGGTCCAGGTTTTCTGTTATCCCTTGTTTAGGTTAGTTCTTTCTTCAGGTTCTTACCTGAATTTTTCTCTTTGCCTGGTTTGGCTGTCATGCCGTTAGTTTTCTTCTCAGAGTCATGCCTGTGTTTTGGTTCGAAACCTTTAGGATAGTTTTTCTCTCTTCCAAGTTTTTCATGGGTTATCGGTTTTATACCCCCGTTTTTGTTTAGGCTTGCTTTCTTCAAACCCTTGTTTAAGATCTTGTTTTATAGACCTGTGTGAGCTAGAGTTGTTTTGCCTATCAGAGTGCTGTCCGTTTGTTCTTAGAATCTTGGGTTAAATCGGTCTCTTTGGCTTAGAGCTGCTTTTCTTACTGGAGTTCCGTTCGTTTCATCCTTTAAGTTCTTTGGATAAACCTTTCTGCTAAGATTTTGTTGATCCCCTCTTTTGCTTTCCTTGGTTCTCAGGTGTTTAGTTGTTATGCTGCTAGTATGAGCCCAACAGGAGCATGTTTCTATGGTCATATCTGGTCATGGTTAGCCATGTTTAGTATCTGTAGTGTCAGCTATCTATTATCAAGATCCTTTTTGAGAAGTGTCATATACTGGTGACTCTGCTTTTAGGAATCGAGTTTTGCTTTGGGTTTAGACTATTGAGCTGAAAAAGTCACAGTCATCACGTGTCTGGGCTAGATCAGTAATAAGCAGACTCTACAGGATATCTCAACAATTAGCTGAATCATCTGAAGTAGTAGAGAACGAAGTGAATCTGACAGCCCTGATGAGAGCGATCACTAACATACAGAGGGCCGTGGAGTAGCAAACCTAGGCTCAAAAATAGTGCTAAGTACAAATTCGGGCAATTTAGGGCCGTTTGCCAAGAGTAAATGGATAACCAGAGTATATGAATGAAAATGGTAAAGATTTTTGGGATGATAACCATGGAAAAGAAGCATCACAGGTTGCTATGCCACCTCAGGTTCCCCGCCCGATCTTGGTAGAAGCGAAAAACATCGTTCAGTCTAGGGAGTCTGCACTAGTGAAAAAGATTGGCCGCATGAAAAAGGTTTTGAGGAAGGCCTGGAGGAGTATATGCTAGATGTGGGGAGGTAATGCTTATCCTCAGATGCTAAGCTACCAGAAAAGTTTAAAATGCTTGAAATGGAGAAGTTCGACGGAACCGGTGATCCTCAAATTCATTTGAGTATGTACGTCGATACTCTCTCTCCCATGGGGATCGACGACCAGTTGAAGGCTTAACTTTTTCACTACTCTCTTTCGGGGGTAGCTCAGAGGTGGTTCCTCTCCTTTGATGTTGCTAAGACTAGAACATGGGAAGATATAGCCACGGCATTCATCAACAAGTATAGTTACAACGTCCAGCTAGATGTAACCACTCAGGAGTTAGAGACCACTTGTCAAGAAAGTCGGGAGTTCTTTGTGGACTTTCTAACCCGATGGAGAGGAAAAGTAGCCAAGATGGCAAATCGACCGACTGAAAAGGAGCAGGTGAGAAGTCTGAACACAGTCAGAAACCGAGGATGTCTTTCCCCACCGATAATCAAAACTAACCCACCTCTACCAACCTTGTTTCTCGTCCGAACGAGGTTAACCTTCTGAATCCCCCATCCTTCACCTAGCAATCGAACAACAACCAACAGTCACAACAAAGGCTAAGGAGAGTCTTTACTCTCCTTAACATTCCGTTGTCCAAAGCCTTGAACTAACTTGTCAAAAAGAGGTTTATCAAGCTATTAGATCCTATGCCTGCACTTGATCCCCTACCTCTGAGGTACAATGCTTCCTAGTACTGCACTTATCACTAAGGCCATGGGCATCTGATTGACAAATGCATGAGGTTGCATCATGAGATTTAGGATCTCATTGACAACAAGGTTATCCCACCACCATCTGTTGCTTCAAAACTAAATGTTACCACTAATCCACTGCTAAATCACGCTAAACAGGATGGGGTGAACTGTATGTATTTGGGGTAGTCAAAAGATCCTAGCCAGTATATCTATTCAGCGCATCTACCATGCTCGTGCATTTCAGCTACTGAGGATCAGTCGGCTTGTTCACTAATAATGGTTGGAAACAGTTGGGACATGATGGAAGAATGGAATAATGACGCTTGGGAGGGATACCAAATGGCGATTCAAGCTAACAACCAGAAAGAGAAAGAGCTTAATGAGGAGGATGATTGGCCATTGGATTACCCAGCACAGCCATACGGGTTTGGCCATGTGGTAGATGGCATTACCCTTCCTCAACTTTTTGAGGAGAAAGTTTATGTTAATGAAATACAGTCCTTTATGTTAATGAACTACAGTCCTATTGGTTGGTCTAAATTGTGTTAAAATAAGATGGCGATGAATGGACTGATTTCTGGGTTACTTGGGAACAGTAGATAGGTTACATTAAAGAAGATATCTGGGGAGATGTCGATAATACATGGGTAATTGAAGATGAAGAGGAAAGGAGAGGAAGAATGGAAAGTAGTGACTTAAATGATCTATGGGCATTCGAAAGCTCTCTATGTGTGGATAGGTAAGATAAACTGAGAATGTAATGCTAAGACTGTGGGATCCCGAAGAAGAAGTAGAACACTTGACTAGGAGCGGGCATCACTTCAAGCCTACTCAGCTCGAAAAGGACAAGCGAGTGGAAAGGGAAAAGAAAAAGAGCAAAAGGAAGAAGACGATGTTGTACTGAAATGGTTGAAGAAAATGCAAGCCAACGTTAGTATTTGGGGTTTATTAATGGTTTCACATCGACATCGGCAAGCTGTGCTAAAGGTCTTAAACGAAGCTAACATTTCAATAGATGCAACTCCCGAACAGCTTATCGAGCTCATTCTGCTTGCTGCGGAGCCAAAGGTTATTTTCTTTTCTAATAAGGATTTGCCGTTAGAAGGAAGGAGCCATGACAAACCATTGTACATCACTGTCAAATGCTTTGAGAGGTGGGTTTCAGTGACTCTCATTGACAACGGGTCTGCATGGAATGCCTCCCCACTTAGAACAGCTATCTGGTTAAGGTTGAAGCCAGATCATTTCACACCCAGCAACCAAGGAGTTCGGGCCTATGATAATACAAGACGGGACGTGCTTAGGTTAGTGTCATTTGCAGTATCAGTGGGACCACTGGAGACTTCGGTCGAGTTTCATGTGCTGGACATGCTGACATCTTTTAACTTGTTGCTGTGAACGTCATAGCTCCATGACCCAAATATCCAAGTTGTACCTTTCGTCCTTCACCAAAAGCTGAAGATGATCAAATATGGGGCAGTGCTGACAATTTACAGGGAAGATAGTATTCAAGCCCCAAGAGTAGATGGCTCAACTCTCTTGGAGGTTCAACATGGAGAAGGAGACGTGTCTTTAAACGAATTCAATTTTGATGAAACTTCAGCCATGCAAATGTTGCTAAAAGAAGAGGAGAACTACATCAACCCTCATGCAGTCACAATGATGAAGCATATGTCCTACTTCCCAGGTATGGGGTTAAGACGTAAGCAACAAGGTATTTTAGAACCCCATTCAGGTACTGCCAGCTTCGCAACGCTTCGATCTTGGGTACAAGTTGACGAAGGAAGATTTGGAACGGCCAAAAGGGGGGCAAAAGGGGCGGAAGGCTAAATATTCAAGAACGCTAAATGGTTACTTTGTCAAGGAAGGAGAAGATTTTCCATACTGTAGCTTTCTGGAGCCGTGGATTGATGAAGAAACTAATCAGAAGTTACCAGGATTGGAAATCTTCTTTAACCACAAGTTGTCAGACACAGAGGAAGAAGAGGTAACAGGAAAAGAAGAGAAGATTCAAGAAGAGGATTGGGTAGATAAGTTAAATGGCATTGACATGGGTGTGTTATTCAGTGACAAGATGGCTCAGATGTGCATAATTGATCAAGACTGCTTGATGTTGAGCTACAACGCACCAGGTGATTACACCAAGCTTATTGTGGATGCGGCTGCGAAGAATGAGAAAAATCGGTCCATAGAGTCGTGTGATACATGTCTCGAGTTTGAATCATGTGAGTATGTGTTGGAAAGCACATCTATTTGTGCATCTCCCTGTTGCTTTTGAGCTTGTAATCCCTTCGCCTTTTAATGAAATGAACGAGATTCTAGTTACTCTGTTTTGTTTCATTTATTCCATACGCTTTTTGATAATTTTGAATTCGACAGAGATGTTCCCGATTAAATAAATTTTTTAATAAAAAGAGAAGAATAAATGCGCGCTTAACCAATAATTGAAAAAACTTTGTCAATAAATCTGGGTAATGAAACTAATTCACAAATTGTACATATCCCTTACGAGTATATGCCTGGCATTAATCCTAAAAATTTTCAATACCATATCCCTTTGTATTCTGAAGCTAAACCGGTAAAACAAAAGTTGAGACGGATATGGCCAGAATATGCTTTGAAGATCAAAGAAGAGGTCACTAAGAAGATTAACGCTAGATTCCTTATGATAACCGAGTATCCGAAATGGGTAGCCAATATTGTTCCAGTTTTGAAGAATGATTGATGCATCTGGGTCTGCGTGGATTTTTGAGATCTTAACAAAGCCAGTCCAAAGGACAATTTTCCACTTCCGCACATCGACGTCTTGATAGACAGTATGCTGGGGCATGCCTTATTGTTATTCATGGATGGTTTCTCTAGGTACAATCAAATCCTAATGAACCCCGAAGATAGAGAAAAGACGGCGTTACTACATCGTGGGGCACTTATTGTTATCATGTGATTCCATTCGATTTGAACAATACAGGGGAAACTTATCAAAGGGTTGCCACTACTTTGCTATATGACATGATACATAAGGAGGTTGAAGTGTACACAGATGAAATGATAGTAAAGTCCAAGGATTGAGATGACCACATCATAGCGTTACAAAAGTTCTTCGAAAGAATCAAAAAATATAAGATGCAGCTCAATCCACAGAAGTGTGCCTTCAGAGTGACCACCAGGAAGATGCTCAGATTCATGATTACTCAACAAGGCATTAAAGTCAACCCTTCAAAGATCAAAGCCATCATGAAAATACCTCCTCTGAAGACCGAACGAGAAGTCGCGGGCTTTCTGCGAAAGATACAGTTCATCAGTCGATTCATCGCAACACTGACAACTACCTGGAGCTGCTCTTCCGTTTACTGAAGAAAGGGGTCAAATTTGAATGGGATCTGAAATGTCAAGATGCTTTTGAAGCCATGCGTCAGTACTTGCAAAACCCACCTGTTTTAGCTCCTCCCAAACCTAATAGGCCACTGATTCTCTATTTGTCAGTGACTAATTCAGTTATGGGATGTATGTTGGCACAAGAAGGAGAAATCGGGATTGAGAAGGCAGTCTACTACTTCAGCAAGAAGATAACGAGGTCAAAGATACGATATACACCACTGGAAAAGACATATTGGGCTTTGATTTGGGCTTCCTAAAAACTGAGGCATTACATGCTATTTTTCACAGTGAACATAATTTCCCAGATGGACCCGTTAAAATACTTGTTTGAGAAATCGGCATTGATAGGAAGGCTGGCCTGTTGGCTATTGTTATTATCAGAGTTTGATCTCAAATTTTTCATCGAGAAGTTAATAAAAGGCAAAGCAATAGCAGAGTTTCTAGCAAACTAACCAATTGAGGGAGATGAAGACACATAATTTCAATTCCCTGATTAATAGCTAATGGGAGTTGAGGACGACAAGTAGACTTTATATTTTGATGGTACATCTAACCAGTATGGCTATGGAATAGAAGTTCTTCTTGTCACTCCTGATGAATCACATGTTCCTCTGTCACTAAACCTCAATTTCAAAGTCACCAACAATCAAGCTGAGTATGAAGCATACTTAGCCGGGTTGGAGGCAATCTTAAAATTAGGGGCAAAGAAACTTGAAGTCATCGGAGACTGAGCATTGGTGGTCTCACAAGCTAGAGGAGAATGGAAGGTTAAAGATTTAACATTAATTCTCTACCATCAAGAACTAGAAAAACTGATACCGTTCTTTGAATCGGTGGTCTTCACTAATGTGCCGAGGCTGCAAAACAAGTTTGTTGATGCACTGCCTACTCTGGCATCAATGATTGATATACCACCCGGGGTCAAAATGAGGCCCTTAATAATCAAGCAGAAGAGAAAGTCGGCATGCGAGATAACAGCCACAATCGAGGAAAGCACTGACGAACTCCCTTGGTACTTTGACATTTAGAATTTTGTGGAAGAAGGAGAATATCCTAAGTTTGCCAGCAAAAAGGACAAAAGAGCAATAAGGAGATTATCTGCGTAGTTTGTCATTTATAGGGGAAGATTGTACAAGCGAGTGCATTCTGGAGTTAAAAACTTCACATGTTCCCAAGTTCATCAGACAAAACATCATTTGCCAGTACGGGGTCCCTCATGAGGTTATCTCATACAATGGCTCATACTTCCAAGGTGAGCTCTTAGATCTTTTTAAAGAATACCGGATAGTAGCCAACAAGTCGTCATCATGTCGGCCATAGACTAATGACGTAATTGAAGCAACAAATAGGAATGTCAAGAAGATCTTACAAAATATGATCAGCTCACATAAAGATTGGCCATAACATTTGCCTTTTGCACTTTGAGGGTACAGGACGTCAATTAAAGTTTCGACATGAATTGTGCCCTATTCTTTAGTGTATGGGATGGAAGTTGTGTTGCCCATTGAGGTGGAAATCCCTTGTCTAAGAGTAATGGCAGAGGCCAGTATTCCAGAAGCAGAATGGCAGAGGAATCGGATGGAAGAGCTGCTTTTGTTTGATGAAAGAAGGCTGCAGACTCTATTTCCTTTACAAGGGTACCAAAAGAGGATAGCTCGAGTATTCAACAAGAAGGTCAAGACTCGGGATCTTAGAGAAGGAGATTTGGTTTTTAAAGAAATCAGAGCTCCCATCTTCGATCCAAGGGGTAAGTTCAAGCCAAACTAGTCCGGGCCATTTCCGATCAAAACTATTATAACCGGTGGTACTATAATCATCATGGATTTGGATGGCAATATGTTCTCCACTTGAGCTAACCTTGACTAGCTCAAAAAGTACTATGCTTGAGAAAAAAATAAAGATAAAATAAAAGCTCACTGAGTTAAAAATAAAAAATGCAGCTCAGACAAAAGTTAGAGCAGCCCGTAAGGCCAAAAACCCAAAAGGTCAACCTTGATAAAAATTAGGCCACTACAAAAGGAGAGTGTTAATACCCAAGAGTAAACCGAGCCCGAACTACGTTAAGGCCTAATTTCACTTTCTTGGGAGACGTAGGCAGCTTCTTTTAAGAAGTCTAGCCACATTCTTTGTCTTAACCATCTTTGAATCTAAGTAAGATCAATGTAAATTTACCTTTGGGTTTGATAATAAAGTTGTTTAATTGAAAAAATCGAAAACATTGAATAACATTGAACCTTTACAACATAAATGTGGGATTTTCATTACTTCAGCTTGGGTTACAAAGTTTTGAAAATAAAAGGCTGGCGCGCTAGTCCCAAACTCAGAACCAAAATAAGGAAAGTTATGAATTCTCGAAAACAAAGTGAGTCCCTCAAATGTGACACCCCGTTCCCCAGGCATGTCGGGGCATATGTAACTATAAATAAGGGACATATTCTAGCTGAATATTCATAAATACTTAAGGTAACTATTACATCATTAACGGTTCAAAAATTGTTGAAAATACTTAATAAGTACAGTCATCCAGAAAGCTTAACAAAAGTTACATTATGTTCGGAAAAAACTGAACAAAAGATCAAAAGTAAGTAGTCTACGTCTTTAAACTGCGTCGTTGGGATTATCCTGTTCCTACCACACTCCCCCTCCTTCAAAGTCTCATTCCTCAACAAACGCGCCTTCCTCGAAACGTTCTTCTTCTTCACTTGTGGCATAAATGTCATGAGCCAGAGCCTAGAAGCAAATTCCTTAAATCATCTAACAAACTCACAATAAGATATTCTACAATACATATCGTATAACACCCAATGCAAAGTTAAGGGAACATAAATACAGGCAAACTATCATTTTCAACAGGATGACCACATATAAGAATAGGAGTGTGAGTGCGTGATGCAGAAGAATGAAATGCAAATGCTAAACCCTAAGTACTTCTAGAACAGTATCATAAATTCCACGCCTAGAATTATAGAGTAGACTTGATGGCTTTGCTCACTTAACCTATCCTAGCCTCGTTACGAAAGGTAAACGCTCGCCTTGGCTACATGCCTCAACCGTTTTACTCAATAGCAATGGCGTGG
>JAOTRH010136105.1:0-14017 GCA_034768845.1 Heliamphora exappendiculata | reverse complement strand
GAGCTGCTCAATTTTGATCTTAAAAAAAAGTTAGTCTTACGCTCAGAGTTTCTAATAGGCCTCCATTCTTTCCTATGGCAAGAGGGTTCTAAGCGTTCGCATTTCAAAAATTGTACCAGCTCATACTACTCATAGATGTGCTATTTTTCCCCAATGGTTTTTGACTTAGGGCATCTGTTATGACATTAGCCTTCCCCAAATGATAGTGAATCGTGCAGTCATAATCCTTAATTAACTCCATCCATCTCTTTTACCTCAAGTTCAACTCTTTATAGGTGAAAATATACTTCAAACTCTAATGATCCATAAAGATCTCATAAGGGATGCCGTACAAATGTTGTCTCCATATCTTGAGTGCAAAAACGATTGTAGCTAACTCTAGATCATGGGTAGGGTAATTCTTCTCATGAGGTTTTAATTGTCTATACGCAGAGGCGATAACCTTCCCGTGTTGCATCAATTCGCAACCCAAACCTTGGTGTGACGCGTCACTATAAATAACAAAGCTCTCGTTGCCTGACAAAAGGGTAAGCACAGGTGCTGACACCAGTTTGGACTTCCACTCTTGAAAACTTCATTTGCATCCGTCGAATCATCTAAACTTGACATTCTTTTGAGTTAACCGAGTCAAGGGTTTCACAATCAAGGAAAAGTCCCGAATAAAACGCCGATAATAACTAGTTAACCCTAAAAAGCTTCGTATCTCAGTCACGCTAGCTGGCCTTTTCCAAATGACTACCGTTTCCACATTCATTGGGTCCACTTATATTCCCCCTCTAGATATAACATACCCAGCTACACCACTCGATCCAACCAAAACTCACACTTTTTGAATTTTACATACAACTTGTGCTTTCTCAGGATCTATAAAGAATCTTCAAATATTTCCTATGTTCCTCTTCACTCCGAGAATATAACCGAATATCGTTTATCAACACATTTACAAATTGGTCTAGAAAGCTTTTGAACACCCGACTCATAAGGGCCATAAATATAATAGGCGCAATCGCTATCCCGAACGGCATCACCACAAACTCCTAAGGCTCGTAACTGGTCCTAAAGGCAATCTTGGGTATATCTGACTACTGCACTTTCAATTGATGATATCCTGACCTCAAGTCTATCTTTGAGAACACTCTGGCTCCTTACAGCTGGTCGAACAAGTCATCTATCCTAGGCAAAGGAAACTTATTCTTAACGATCACCCTATTCAATTTTCAATAGTCGATACACATCCTCAATGTTCCATCCTTTTTCTAATAACTCCTGTAATTGTTCCTTCAACTCTAGTAGCTCAGCAGGTGATATTCTATAGAGAGGAATAGATATGGGCGTTGTGCCTAGGTAGAGATTGACTGTAAATTGTACTTCTCGATTTGGGAAAAATCCTAGTAAATTATCTGAAAAAATGTCTAGAAACTCACAAATCACTGGTACCTCTGAAAGCTTCTTTTCTTCCATCTCTGCGTCCATTACATGTGCCAAAACCCCTGGCAACCCTTCTTCAACATCTTTGAATCCTTAATAGCCGACACAATACAGATAGGTGTTCTACTCTTGTCCCCTTGGAAAACGAATTCCTTCTCCCCGGATATCCTAAAGATTACTCTTTTCCTAACACAGTGTAGCGATGCATGGCAGGATGACAACCAGTTCATCCCAAAAATCAAATCAAACTCAGGCATAACCAAAGACATCAAATCTACCAACATCTCCCTATCGTCTATCTCCAACACACAATCTTTACACACACTTTTAATTACCACTCTAACCTTACAACCATCAAGACTAATACCGCCGCTTGAACCTAATGCGTCACTAGAGCTAAGCATACCACGCAGACTAAATACTCCACAGGTATATGCTTACCCATACAAACCCAAACACAACCCTCGTCATACCATAATATACATTCGCATCTTTCCTTCACATACATACCACTCACCCAACAATACTTTAACTGTACAGTACTCACTCCTTATTCTAAAATCTCCTACCATCATCACTTAATCTCTTCACACACTCTCTGCCACATAACCAAATCGAAAACCACTTTTGCACTTTAACTACTTCATCTTGCCCGCCTTTTACCGAGACACTCGATTCACTCAAGGTTAATTTACAAAATCATACCCATTAATTCATACAATTTTACTAACGTTTTCACTTTTCTTATCCAAACACTTATTCTTCCCGCATACTCACACTAAGTTGCTTCGTAACTCCACTAGAAATAATAAAATGATATCACCCTTCAACTTCTCATACATAGAGTTTACACATTCCCATGACAAAATTCCTTCTCTATACAAGCAACCTTTATGCACTAATCTAAACAGGTTTTCCCTAACGGGTCACATCACAAAAAATTTTCAAAAGTGACTTCCTTGTGTCTCACACCGATGCCACAACGAAAACCAAATACCAACTCCATATGAGTTACACAGTCTAGATGTCAAACGAATATAAATCGATACTTAAGAACTTACCATATGAACAGTTTAGTCTGTCTAAAATGCGTACTCCACTGCTCAAGCAATTTTAGCATTAGCAGGACTAACAGTTTCCACAAACTCCATGGTATCCAAATTCTTGAATTATTTAACTAAAGAGTTACGGGTCCTTCTGGCCCGCATTGCAGTTCATCTTGTACTATGTTCACCCGTCTTGCATAGTTGTTCATCTCGAGAACCGTCAACCTTGTCCTAATCTAAAAACTTAATCCATTCTCATCAGGTATAAGCTGGGTGGCATATTGTGACAACTCTATAAACTTCATCTCAAATTTTTCCACAGTCATCCTTTCTTATTCCATGTCGATGAATTCTTGCTCCTTCTCATGCTTATAGTTTATGGGCTTGTACTACACGTCGAACGTTTTCTCAAAATGATCCCAAGTGATTCTCTGGAGTATAAGAGGTTCAACTCCTGGCACTAGCATCTTCAAGAACCATTCCATGGCTTCCCACTAGTGGGATGTTTCTCCCCAAAACATAAAAGCTACGAGGCCAAACCTATTATCCGCATCTACCCTCAACCTATCCAGAATATGCATGATATTCTTCAATCAGTTTTCTACTTTTGCAGGGCTAAGGATTCCTATGAACTCCTTTGCGCCTGGATCCTTAAATTGTTTGATTGAGAGGTTATTGTTCCTCTTAGCTCGCATCACAATCTAACTCGCATTTTGCTCTGTCAGTTTTACGATCGCCTATCAGGTTCCACCGGTCCCACTTGTGGAGATTCTTCTTATCGTGCCTCACTAAACTGGTTCGGGTTGAATGATGCTCCATCTGAGTTTCTCTACGCTCCTTCCTATAGTAGGAAAGCTATGACTTACAGCTCGATACAGGAGTCCAACTTATAAACATAAGAATAAGAACAAACTGTCTACGAAAGGTTTTAATGACACAAGGTTTGTCCCCTTAATCTAATAGCACACTTAGACTTCACAAAATGACATCAACACAAGGCCCGTCCTGGGTTATCTCCCCAATCTAATAACTTGCTTAGACTTCCAATTACGACCATGCATATGCAAAACACGTTTACCAAATAAACCTCAATGCCAATCAGTCAAATGCCAGAAGGCAAAAGTATGACAACCCCAAGCCTAAACACTTAACCTATGGTCCACCACAAACCACACTCTGACAAGTCTACAGAACCTATAACCTAGAGCTCTGATACCAAAATATAACACCCCGCTCCCGTAAGGCACTAAACCTGAACAAAGGGATGTGATCCCGCCTCAAACCAGCGGCTAAAGAGAAAGATAAGGGATAAATATATTAAGAGACCAAATAAGAACTTCTAAGCAACCACAACACCTTAATATCAAAAGAGGTATACATGAGTCACTAGGAATTCGACATCCCAAGGGCTTACATTACTTCTAAAATATCAAAAAAACCTTCAGGTTCTTATACATGAAGCTCAACCAAAACTAAAAACTAAACAAAAGAAAACCAAACCAAAACGATTCCCAACACCAAAACCAAAACTACTCGACGACGCCTGTGGTGGACCAACTCCTAGCTATTTTTTGAAAGATAAGTCTAAAGTGTTTGAAACTTTTAAGAAGTGGAAAGCCTTAGTTGAGAGTGAGACCTGATTGAAGCTGAAGTGTCTGAGGTCAGACAATGGAGGTGAATTTATAGACGGGAGATTCAGGGATTTTTACGTAGTTAGTGGAATTAGGTGGGAGAAAACCATTCCAGGAACACCACAACAGAATGGCGTGGCTGAGCGGATGAATCGAACACTGAATGAGATAGGCAGAAGCATGAGACTGCATTCTGGGCTACCTGATTACTTTTGGACTGATGCAGTGAACACAACAGCCTACCTTTTGAATCGGGGATCGTCAATATCGCTGGGATTTAGAATTCCAGAGGGGTTTAGAGCAGAAAAAGGTAAACTTATCTTTTCTAAAAGTCTTTGGTTGCACGTCATATGTTCATGTTAATTCTGATGCTATAAGTAAATTGCAACCAAAGTCTAAAGTTTATTATTTTATTGGATACGGTGATGACGAGTTTGGCTACCGATTTTGGGATGAAAAGAACCGAAAGATCATCAAAAGCAGGAATGTGGTGTTTAATGAACAGGTGTTGTACAAGGATAAGTCAAAGGTTGAGACAGACGTTGTGTTGCTGGAGATGAAAAAATCCGAGTTCATTGACTTGGATGATATTCCCGTGGGAGCCAAACAGAATGGGGATGAGGAAGATAAGGAGAACGTGAACCCACAAGTGGAACACAATACACCGGTGACAGTAGTTAGGAGGTATTCCAGGAGTATTAGACTGCCACAACAATTTTCACTGTCCGTGTTCTATATCCTGCTCACTGACAGTGGTGAGCTAGAGAGTTATGCAGAAGCCTTACAGACCGAGAGTTCGATGAAGTGGGAGTCAACCATGAAAGATGGGATAGATTCTCTACTAACAAACTAGACATGGGAGCTCACTAGACTGCCAACTGAAAAGAAGGCTTTGCACAACAAGTGGGTATATAGAGTGAAGGAAGAACATGACGGCAGTAGGAGCTACAAGGCAATGTTAGTTGTTAAGGGATTTCAACAGAAGTAAGGAGTTGACTTCACTGAAATCTTCTCTCCAATTGTGAAGTTAACAATGATCAGAACAATGCTAGAAATTATAGCTACAGAGGATCTATTTCTAGAGCAGTTGGATGTCAAGACTACGTTCCTTCACAATGAGTTGCAAGAAGACATATATATGTATCAGCCTGAGGGATTTGTAGTAAAAGGAAAGAAAGATAAAGTCTACAAATTGAAGAAGAGCTTGTATGGTCTTAAACAAGCTCCAAGGTAGTGGTATAGGAAATTTGATAGCTTCATGCAGAGTACTGGATTTACCAAGCTGAAGGTGGATCATTGCTATTATGTCAAGAGTTTTGAAAACTCATATTCATTTTACTGTTGTACGTAGATGATATGCTCATTGTTGGGCCGTGCATTCAGGAGATCAACAAGCTGAAAAAGTAACTGTCAAAATAATTTTCTATGAAGGATTTGGGAGCTGCCAAGCAAACCCTTGGGATGAGGATAGTAAGAGACAGAGCCGCAGGAACCGTGAGACTATCTCAGGCAGAATATGTGAAGAAGGTGCTGAGTAAGTTTAACATGGATGGCGTAAAACCTGTCAGTACACCCTTAACTAGCCATTTTAGGCTAACTAAGGATCAGTTTCCAAGGACAAAGCAGGAGCAGGAGCACATGAGCAAGGTTTCTTATACATCAGCTATTGGTAGCCTGATGTATGCTATGGTCTGTACCAGACCAGATATCGCACATACAGTGGGAGTAGTCAGCAGATACATGAGCAATCCAAGGAAGCAGCATTAGGATGCTATTAAATGGATTCTGAGATATTTAAAGGGGACTACAGAGACGTCCTTATGCTTTACGAGGACAGGACTGAAGCTGCAAGGTTATATAGATGCAGACTTAGCAGGTGATGCTGACAATAGGTAGTGCACCACTGGGTTTGTCTACACTTTGGGGGGGCACAGCAGTGAACTGGGCTTCAAAGTTGCAGAAGATTATGGCACTCTCTACTATAGAGGCAGAGTATGTTGTAGTGATAGAGGCTAGAAAGGAGATGGTATGGTTGTAGTGTCTCTTAGATGAGTTGGGTAAGAAGGTTAACAGATGGACGCTCTACAGTGACAGCCAGAGTGCTATCTTTCTTGCCAAAAACCCAGCATTCCACTCCATGACAAAGCACATACAGCTGTGATATCACTTCATTCGCTCGTTACTAGATAGTAGTCAATTGAATCTTAAGAATATTAGTGGGGCGAATAATCTAACTAATATGTTGACAAAAAGCATCAACATTGATAAACTAAAGCTGTGCTTGACTTCAGTTGGTCTTTTGGGATAGAAGACAGGAAGTTGGGTTACACAAGATTGAGTGGTTGTATTTGTGGTTTCAAGGTGTTGGTGAGTTTGATGGAATTTCTCAAGGCTTGGAGTGGTTTTACTTCAAGTGGGAGAATTGTTGAGATCGATGAAGAAAAACCATTTTTAATGGTAGACCGATCGATCAGTGGTGAGACCAATCGATCAGTGGTGTCTGCAGGCGAGAAATCGAGAGTAATGAGAGACCGCTTGATAGACCGATCATCCGTCTATGAGACCGATCGAGTTGTCTATGCGAGAATGTCTTTATAAGCTACTAGGGTTGTAGCAACCGTCAAGGTTTTTCATTATTGTTCATTATGTTATTCTGTAATCTCTCTCCCAGACCTTCCTCCCTTTTATAATCTCCAATCAATAGTAAAAGTGTGTGATCCCATGGACGTAGGCACAACTTATCGAACCACGTAAACCTTGTGTTTGTGTGCAATTGTCTCTCTTTCTCTCTTCTTTGTGTTTATTCCGTGTTTGTGTGATTGTAGTTGATCTTGGGCGAGATTAGTTATCGCGTTTTAATCCCCAATACTTGGTTGTACCACGAGGAACTTGTTCCAAATTGTCAACCACTTCATGTACCAAATCATGATGAGGACCACAACATTGATGAAAGTAGTGGGGAGGTAATGCCAGGGGAAGTCTTTGAAAACAATGACTAGTTGCTCGAAATATTAGAACAACTTTATAGGGGTGGCCTTATGGATAATGGCATCGATGAATTGCCTAATAGCTTTGAGAATAAAGACATAAATTTTGATAAGTTATTTGATGATACTCAACGTAAAGTGTACCCGAGATGTGAAAGCACTGTGTTAGCATTGGTTGTTAAGATGCTTCATGTTAAGGTGTACAATAAATGGAGCAACAACTCTTTCGACATGGTTATGAAGATATTCGAGGAAATTCTACTAGAATGCAATCTGAAAGCTCCATGGACTTTTAATGAAATCAAGAAATTCTTATGTGATTTGGGTTGGGGATATGTTCCGATTCATGCATGGAAATTTGATTGTGCACTTTTTTGGAAGGAGAATGTAAATCTTGAGAATTTCCCTATACGTAATGAGCTTAGGTACAAGGTGAACGATAGTCATGGTAAGAAGATTCCTCAAAAAATATTGAGATATTTTTCGTTGACATCAAGGTTGAAAAGATTATATATGTCGAAGAAAACAGCTACAGATATGAGGTGGCACAAGAAAAAATGTGTAAATGATGGGGTTTTGTGGCATCCTGCTAATGGAAAAGAATGGAAGAACTTTGATCGGTAACATCCTAAGTTTACAGAGAATTCACAAAATATGAGGCTAGGATTAGCCACTGATGGCTTCAATCCTTTTGGCAATATGAGCACATCATACAGTATGTGGCCCGTTATTGTAATGCCTTATAATCACCCACCATGAAAGTGTATAAAAGAGTTTTTTTTTATGTTGTCATTGCTTATTCCTGGTCGATCGGCACCCGAAAGAGATATTGATGTCTATTTGCGGCCATTAATTGACGAGTTGAAGGAGTTGTGGGGGGATGGTGTGCAAACTTATTATGCCTCAAATGGCCAAATTTTTATATTACATGCAGCTGTAATGTGGACTATTAATGACTTTCTTGCATATGGTAACATGTCCAGGTGGTCTACGAAAGGTTATTTGACTTTTCCTAATTATAACAAGGATGCATTATCGTAACATTTGAAAAATATGATAGAGTATATGAGTGCTCGTCGATACTTGCTTCATAACCATAGTTGGCGAAGGAGCAAGCTCTTTAATGGCCAAATTGAGGATAAACCTAGGCCTTTCGAGTTATCGAGGGAACACATTTTAGAGCAGATTGATTCAAGAACGCCATTTGGAAAGTATTAGGCAACAACAAAAGAAAGAAAGACTAGCATCGGCCCACTTTGAATTGGACAAAAAGATGCATTATGTTCGATCTCCCTTATTAGAAGACATTGAAGCTCCGGCACAATCTTGATGTCAAGAACATCGAGAAGAACATATGCGACAATTTGATTGACACACTATTGAGTACTGATGGAAAGAACAAGGATACGGAAGAGGAACGCATAGATTTTGAGGATATAAAAATACGAAAAGAGTTGCACCTAAAGAGGTGTGTAGATGGGTCTCTTGAGAAGCCTCTTGCATTGTACACATTATCTCCGGTAGAGAGACAAGGTTTTTATGATTTTCTAAAATCAATTAAGTAACCTAATGGCCATGCAGCAAACATAGCGACTTGTGTAAGTGACCAAGGTGGTAAACTATCAAGCCTTAAAAGTCATGATTGTCATGTGCTTTTACAATGACTTCTTTCGATTGGGATGCGTAGATACCTTAATAAGTAAATCGGTACCACACTTTTTGAGTTAGGAAATTTCTTTCAACAGTTGTGCTCGAAGATATTGAGAGTGAATGATTTGAAGAAATTTGAAGATTAAAACATACTTGTACTTTGCAAACTTGAGAAAATATTTTCTCGTGCTTTCTTCGATGTCATGGTCCACTTAGCTATTCACTTGCCTCATGGGGCAAGCCTTGGAGGGCCAGTGCAGTATCGATGGATGTACCCGATTGAAAGGTAATTATTTTTACTTTTAGATAAAATCATAATTAAATAATAGTTCTAGTCAAAGCTCTTTTTTAAAATTGTGGTATTTACTATTATAGGTTTGTAGGAGTTCTAAAAAGTTCTGTTGCCAACAAAGCTCATCCAGAAGGTTCCATTGCAGAGGCTTACATTTTTAAAGAGTGTACAACGTTTTGCTCAATGTATCTCAATGGAATCAAAACAATGTTTAATCGAGAAGAAATGAATTACGACGGTGGTATGCATGGCCCAGGGTTCACAGTATTCACTCAAACTGTTCATCATTTAGGGTTAATTTTAAGGAAAGATGATATGATCGTCAAGGAACGCAATGTGGCATATTGATTTGTTTTATACAATAGCCCTGAAGTGGATCCTTATCAAGAGTATATTTTCTTTTAAAAATGTTGAACCTATAATTTATTTCTTTCTATTTCATCTTAATAATACCCATTACTTAATAATATCATTGTATTAAGTAGGAAACACAAGACCTTGTTAGAGAATGAAGGTGCACAAAACATCACAATGAGGCATCGTGAAGAATTTCCTAAGTGATTCAAAGACCGTGTAAGACACTCACTATCTTATTCCATTTCGGGGTTTATATTTCACACATTCAATTATTCTTATATTCAAAGTAACATAACATGCTTTGTTTATATAGATGAATCAATTATGGGACAAACGGTCACCAGAAGCAACCAATGAACTATGGTCCTTGGCTAACGGTCCTTTGGTAATAATAAATACATATCTGGGATGCATTTCTAATGTAGCCTGATTTCATACTATCGACCGCGACAGTGGACACATAAGTTAAAATAATGGATTGGTTGTGGAAGGGGACTACGAAGGAAAACCTATGAACTTTTATGGTTACTTGCGCAAAGTGTGGGAAATGACATATTTGCTTAGACACCAAGTTATTTTATTCCAATGTGAATGGTTCGACTCTGGTAGCAATAAGACTTTTTGCGTTGATGCACATTGCATGAGTATTGATGTAAGAAGTCGGTGGTATGAAGATGATTGTTTTGTGTTACCCAGTCAAGTCCAACAAGTATTTTACGTTAATGATACTAAATTAGGTGAAAAAATGAAAGTGGTAGAATGATTCCAAAGTCGAGGAATATGGGATGTGCCAAAAATGAATGATTTAGAACCTAATGATGATGCCAATGATATGTTCCAACAAGAAGAAACCACAGAAATTGTACCTGTTGTCATTGAAGATTATATTGTAATTCCTTTACGTAGATATGATATTGAACCAGTGATTATTCAATGATCATTAGTAGAGGGTGTTGACGACGAGGATGCATTAATGGAGAAGCTTGTTGATGATGAAGAAGAAGAAGATGAGAATCATATTGACTTTTTTTGAGACTGATCTTGATGTAGAACTTTGATGTTCTTTTTAAATGTGAGTGACAATGATTGTTATATTGGGAAGCTTCATGTTCCTTCTTAGTATGAATGACAATGGTTGTGATTTTAGGAACTTGCAGTGTACTACATGTAATCATCCAACAAAGTAGCACTTATATTAATCATTTACTTAGTGACTAGACAATATAACTAATTCATCTTCCTTTTTTTTTTTTTACAATGACAGGCTGAGATGACAAGAGTTCGAGATGAGGCTTCCCAATCCAAGATGCCAATGACTCAAGAGGCTATTTTTAGGATGGTTCTTGGGGAGAAGAAGAGATACCTTAGAGGATTTAGGGTGGAATCGAAGCCGTCTTCATCTTTTTCTAGAGGGGATGCCGATTCACGAGTACGTGATGCAAAGGTTCAGAAACTAAAACTCGAGGTGAATGCACTTCGTCAGGAATGCCAGAGAGACCAGAAAGAATGTGAAGGGTAACAAGCAGCGCAACAAAAACAAATTGATTAGCTCCAAAGCATCTTAAGACAACTTCTGCAAGATCGTCCAGGTATATGATTTTGCTCAAAGTTACCTTTTAACACCTGCGTAGAGTTTTATAATTAACAAAAACGACCAGTTTGGGGGGCAAAAATAAAAAACAACCACTGAAAAGCTTAAAAAATTGCACGAGCACCTCACTCTTGTCTAAACAAACTTGTACAAACCAACATCACTCCAATTCGACACCCACGTAGAGTTTTAGAGCTTAAAATTTAAAGAAGTTAAAAAAAATAGCCCATTCAAGGAAAAAAACTAAAAACAGCCATAGAATAGCTTGCAAGATTGCACGAACATTTCCCTCTTGTCTAAACAAACTTGTACAAACTGACAGCACTCTGATTCGACACTTAGAGTTTTAGAGCTTAAATTGTGAAAAGGATAACAAAAATGGCATGTTCGGGGGAAAAACTAAAAACATCCACTAAATGGTATGGGGAATTGCACAAGCACCTCGCTCTTTTTTAATCAAACTTGTACAAACCGACAACACTCCAATCCGACACCTGCATAGAGTTTTAGAGCTTAAAATTTGAAAAAGTTAACAAAAATGGCTCATTCGGGCACAGAACATAAAAATAGCCATTAAATGGCTTGGGTAATTGCACGAGCACCTCCCTCTTGTCGAAACAAACTTATACAAACGTACGGTACTCCAATCCGACACCCGCGTAGAGTTTTAGAACTTAAAATGTGAAAAAGTTAACAAAACGGCCCGTTTAGAGGAAAAAATTAAAAACATCTACTAAATGGCTTGGGGAAATGTACGAGCACCTCCCACTTGTCTGAACAAGCTTGTACAAACTAATGGCACTCTAATTCGACACCCGCATAGAGTTTTAGCGCTTAAAATGTGAAAAAGTTAACGAAAATGTCCCGTTCGGAGGGAAAAAACTAAAAATAGCCACTGAATAGTTTAGGGAATTGCACGAGCACCTCCCTCTTGTCTAAACAAATTTGTACAAATCGACGGCACTCTAATCCGACACCCGCGTAGAGTCTTAAAGCTTAAAATGTGAAAAAGTTAACAAAAATGGCCCAATAAGTAAGCAAAAACTAAAAACAGCCACTGAACGACTTGGAGAATTGCACGAGCACCTCACTACTGTTTAACAAATTTGTACAAATCGACAACACTCCAATCCGACACATGTGTAGAGTTTTAGAGCTTAAAATGTGAAAAAGTTAACAAAAATGGCACATTCAAGGGAAAAAACAAAAAACAGCCACTGAACGGCTTGGGGAATTACACGAGCACCTCCCTCTTGTTTAAACAAACTTGTACAAACTGACAGCACTCTAATCCAACACCCGCCTAGAGTTTTATATGTTAAAATGTGAAAAAGCTAACAAAAATGGCCCGTTCAGTTGCAAAAACTAAAAACAGCTACTAAATGGCTTGGAGAATTGCACGAACACCTCCCTTTTGTCTAAACAAACTTGTGCAAACTAACGGCACTGTAATCCAACATGTGCGTAGAGTTTTAGAGCTTAAATGTGAAAAAAGTTAACAAAAATGTCCCATTCGGAGGGGCAAAAATTAAAAATAGCCACTGAATGGCTTGGAGAATTGCATGAGCACCTCCCTCTTGTCTAATGAAACTTGTACAAATCGATTGCACTCTAATCTGACACCCGTGTAAAGTTTTAGAAAAATGGCCCGTTCGGTGGGCAAAAACTAAAAACAGGCACTAAATAGCTTGAAAAATTGTACGAGCACCTCACACTTGTCTAAAAAAACTTATACAAATCGACGGCACTCCAATCCGATTCTCGCATAGAATTTTAGAGCTTAAAATGAGAAAAAGTTAACGACAATAACCCGTTCATGGGGCAAAAATTAAAAATAGCCACTGAACAGCAATTGCACAAGCACTTCACTCTTTTCTAAACAAACTTATACAAACTTGTATAAACTGACGGCACTTTAATCCGGCACCCGCGTAGAGTTTTAGAGTTCAAAATGTGAAAAAGTTGCCGAAAATAGCCCGTTTGGTGGGCAAAAACTAAAAACAACCACTGAACGGCTTGAAAAATTTCATAAGCACCTCACTCTTATCTAAACAAACTTCTACAAATCGACGACACTCCAATCCAATGCCTATGTAGAGTTTTAGAGCTTAAATTGTGAAAACGATAACAAAAGCGGCTTGTTCGGGGGCAAAAACTAAAAACTGCTACTAAACGGCTTAAAATCTTCTATTTTCAAAAGAAATGTAAAGAATGATGAAATTTTCTTAGATGAATGTATTTATGATGAGTATGTAATGAAATTCATGTATGGTTTAATTCTATCTTAGATTAGTGTAATTATTATAAAACTGAGACAAATAGTTAGTAAGTAATTTCAATTGCTATTGGGTTTTGAGATCCAGACTATGCCTGAGTATATTTTGTTTTTTACGTTTGACAAGTCATCTAATAATTTGGGATTATTTGAAAAACAGAGAAAAATCTATCAAATTTTTTTGGATATTATACTAAGAATATTTTTTAAAAAATTTGGGATACAACGATTTTTAAAATAAGTTGAGTTTAAGAGTTTTCTTAGAGGATTGATGAGATATACTCTCACTTGCTAATAATTCAACATTCTAATTGATGCAGCCTAAGATTCTAGCACAGCTTGGAGGAAGATTTATGAGATGATGGAGAGGGCTCTATTAGATGAGTAAGAAACACCTAGTGCTGAGTATCATCAGCCGTTTATAAAATCTGACATTATAGTATCATTAGAGACTGAGGTTGTTGAGTTAGTTGAAATTAGTAGACAAAAATGAGCAAGAATTTTAAATATTTTTTTGTACTTCGTCTATTGAAGTTTTTTTTAATGAGCGTACTAAAAGTGCATTAAGGTGATGGTTTATGTGATTTAAATTTTTTCAGAATATTTATGATTTTAGAATGAATAGTAGTTTTTTATTAATTTTTGTATACACAGGTTGCATGTTTACTTTATGAATTATAAATAATTTATTCTAGTGGGATTATTTTGATGCATTGATCAATAAGTATTACGTATCATTTTAAGTATATATGTGTGTAAA
>JAOTRH010136094.1:0-14017 GCA_034768845.1 Heliamphora exappendiculata | reverse complement strand
TCTTTTGAAACAGAGAGCAAGAGAAAGGAAGAGCTAGGGCAAAAAACATATAAATACCTTCTGAGCACATTGAGATCGGAGGTGACCCGTGGTGGCCGGCGATGATCGGTGGTGATCGGCGAGGATCGGTGGTGAGCGGTGGTCAGCAACGTAGAGAGAGAGAGAGAGATCAGGAATGGAGACAGAGAGTGAGAGCCGATTTTTTAGCGTGAACATCTATTTTTGGGCGATTGGCGACAGTGCGAGAGTGAGAGAGAGTCCGGCGATGTGAGAGTCCGTTGGATCAAATTATCGGGATTGAGAGGAACCGTGGGCGGGAATCAGCCAAAAGCTAAACCGTTGGATTAAGAAAAGGAGCAATCTTAACCCTTAAATCATATGTTGTGTCTATACATTTTGAATTTGTGAGCTGAAATATTATATAGAATTTTCCCAGCCCTGTTCTTTAAAAAATTTAACGCACTCGCTAGCACCAAAGTGTCATTTTTAAATTTAAATTTAAATTTTTTATAAAGATTTGAGCAATATATTTTTAAAAATAAATTTTGTATGCATAAATTCAAATACATTCTTCTCACATAAAATGAGTCTTAAAATTGTGTAATATTCACTTTATATAAAAATGATATATATAAATCTATGCCCAGTATTTATGCACGTAACAATACTCTTTTAAAAAATGAAAAGTTTAAATTTTATAAGTGAAATTTTTATAATAATTTTAAAATTTCTTAATCCATTAATATTATAATAACTACATTATCAAAATTATGTATCTTTGAAAAATAGACAGTATAATCTGGAAATCATAAAAGACTTGTAAACAAATGTTATTAGGTAATATAGCCATCAATATAAGATTAATTTAATTTTTCTTCAAATGATTTTCTTACTTATTTCTGTAAAATAAACTATTTGATTCATAACCATGAGATTAGGGCAAGTCCACAATAGTTTCAACTTTACAATAAAGTTGGAATTTTTAATTATAAAAAAGTCCAATTCCAATATATATATATATATATATATAATTAATCATCGCTTAATGAGTGGTGAATAAAGGTATAATGTATATAGATATCTGTGTAAAGTATAATAATATAAATAAATGTGTATTAATATTAAAAAAAAATTCTTATTACCTTATTAACTACTATTTAATGATCGGTAGTTAGCATAATCCGATATATATATATATATATATATATCCGCTTCGAACAATATTGTCATATCTGTTTATTTTATTTTATTTTTACTTTTAGTAATTTTCTCATCATTTAATTAAATATATTATTATTTTCGACTTTTTTTATTTTTTTAATTAAAATAAAAAAAATTCAAAAAATAAAAAAAATAGCATAAAATAAGTTAATAAATCAAATTTTATATTATTTATTTACTTTTTTAGTAAACTATTTTATCTTTAGATAAGAATTTTTTATTTTTTCAGTTTTTTTCATTGATAAAATTTAAAAAAATAATTTTTTTTGCTCAAAGTCAAAAAAAAATTAAAATTAAAATTAAACAAATTAATCCAAACAAAACCATTCATGCCTAGTGGTGCGTGCTGCCCATTATAAAGATGACGGTGGGACTCTGCGCAAGTCCAAGCAGGAAAGTGAAGAGAGGGAACTTCCAGATGTTTTGAATAATGTGGGGCCTCCAGTCTCAAGTCCCAACGCTTCTCTGTGATTTACTGTAAATTTTTTTGAATAATTTAAATTGTTTATTTTATATATTTGGTGTACATATTATTTATATAAAAAATTAAATTAAATAAATATTATTAAATATATAAACAAATAACATTTATCCTAAAAACAAACGATAAGTAGACAATATTGCTTGTTTTTTTAAAATAAATATAATTTATGTACTTAACGATATTCGATCAATATTATTAGATACGTAGACAAATCACATTTATATTAAAAATGAACTATAAGTGAACAATATTGCTTATTTTTTTAAAACAAATATAATTTATGTATACATGCAGTTAATAATATTCAATCAAGTTAATTATTTACATAGATAATTTATAAATTAAGATTTTGTTTGTTTTGACGTGAAATATTTTTAATATTTTATTTTATAAAATCAAATTTAATTTACAAAAAAATAGATGTACGTTATTTTATAGTAGTAGTGCTAATGTTAGTAGCGGTAATAGATGGGGAGATAGCAGCGGTGATGACGACTATGCTAGCGTGGGCAGTGGTGGCGATGACAGGTGATGGTAGCAATGACGAAGATGGTGGTGGCGGTGGCAACATCGACTTCTACTTTCTTAGAAAATGTTTCTTTTTTAAATATTATCCAAACATCAAAAAATAAAAATAAAAAAAATATTTTTATAAAATAACTTTTTACAAAAAAAAACATATATTTTTTTGATGAGTAGAGAAATATTTCAATCAGATGTAAGTGGTTGGAGATAGAGTTGAGAACCCAAAACCGATATTATGCCTAAATAACATATGTTTTTAAGTATTCCTTACTCAGACCCGAATATGACTAGTCTCTAAATGGACACGTTCAACTATCTAAAATTAAAAAGACTTGTCCTAGTCAGCCTACTGACCTGGTGAACCACCTACTCTGACCAACACAATGCGTTGTCGACACACTCAATTATCATAGACCAAGAAAGCTCACCTGAATAATATGGCCATAACCGTCTTGCACACGGAAACCCGGCCACATATCCAAAGATATACAATATATAAAATAAGTTATAACAGATTTAAGTAGAAAGAACACACTCTCTCTCTCTCCTTTTCTCTTTGCTATATTATTTTAAAATTTTTTTTTCTCTTATTTGACGTGCATTCTATTATAAGCCTAACTTGATCGTTAGAGAAAAATTCGTCGGAAACACTCCAACACCTCTTCTAACATTTTTTTTGACATTTTTGGTGGAATATGAATATCTGAAGATTGTTCCAAAAATCTGTACCATCAGTCTTGATTGTAAATATATATATATATATATATATATATATATATTGGTGAAAACAAAAGGTGCCCAAGTGCAATAAGAAAGTAAACATTTTGAGCTATCAAAAAGTGAGTGTGGAGAATTCACTGTCCATCACAGAAGCCTGGTCCTATAAATAGAAATTGATGCTTAAATAATAGATTTCGGCTATAAACAACCAAAAAAATAAACTGCAGGCAAGCCGAATTCTGGTTTCCAAGTTAATTTTAATAGTTAATTATACAAATGTTTGAGTTACGTTAAGCATATTTCCAAAGTGTCAGCTACAGAGTCCCAGTTATCCAATGAAACTCACCAGCCAACCAACCCTCTTCATTAAGTGCACAGAATAATTTTGCTTTTTAAAAAAAAAATATATTTTGTTGTTTAATGATTGGAAGCAACTAGAAAAGTTTCATTCACTCCTAAATATTTTATTGGGGATGAATTTATAGTAGGATTTAATAATTTAAAAATAAAAGTTATAAATATTAAAATAAGGCTTTTCACAATATGATTTTTATTTTTTTAAGTTACTTTCTTTTTTTGCTCCATAAGCAAAAAGATGTCAATTTAAGGTCTGTATAGACTCTCTAAAAAGCTTTTTTTTTTTCTAGAAAACTAGCTTTTAAACTGTACTATTTGGTATTTCAAAAAAATTTCCTAAATTTTTTATTTTGTTTTTCAAGAAAAAATGTGTTCGCATTTCAAATTATTCAACTTTTTTTAAAATAAAATAACTATAACACCCTTAATAAGAAATGCAATTTCATTCCCAAAACAAATAAATAAATAAAAAGTTATCCTAAATACTATTACTTAAAAATAAAAAAATAATGGCATATCAAGCATTGAAATGAAAAGTAAAAAGTTATCCCAAATAAAATATTCTAACCAATCTTTTTTTTTTTTTTTTTTAAGTTAAACCTCTAAGAAAACAAATTTTTTAAATATCCAAGTTTTTCTTTTTAGTTTGTTTTCAAAGCTGTGTCAGTTAGAGCAGATTAAAAGGTTCATCAAACATCCCCACATTGTAAACCCCTACAAAATATTGTTCTCTCTTAGAATTGATCAAAACTATGAGGGTATGTTTGGAATTCTAATAGGAGGTGAATTGAATTGAATAGAGTTATATAATTTAATAAGGCTATATCATTGCACAAGTAGTGATTTACAAAACATTCTATAATGTTTCAGGTTAGAAGTGAATTTATTCAATGTCTTTATCTAATTTAATTTACCATTTGACGTGACAATTGTAATAATAAATAAAAAATAAATTTCCCAAATTACCTTTATTCTTAGCATAAATTATATATAAGTCCCATTTTGAAATGTTATTTTTTAAGTAAGCCATGTTTAAAAATTTCATGGTCCACTAGGTCCTATTTAAATTTTCTTAAAAATTTAAAACCTACATACTCCTTATTGTAAGTTATTGTAGCGTTATATATATGGAAGGATTGTACACATATCTTTATATTTAAAAATTTATATTTTTTTATTTTTAGATATTGGATACGATTTAGCCAAATTTTTAAATATCACACAAACTAATCTGTAACAATTCGGACCTTCAAAATATTTGCTGAATATACACATAATCATATTAATAAGAGACACACGGGGAAGAAAACTGTTTCAAGTAATTTTTTGATTTTTTTTAATGGTGAAGAAGACTTTGTTGCATTTTTCGTGCGGCGGGCTGGTAATTTCTGGTATATAAACGGTTTCTAATTATTTTTGCACGTTGAACATTGATTCTTTCATTATTCGTGAGGCGTGCTGTTGATTTTTGGTATATAACTTCGATTCTTCAAATTTTGGTAAATAAATCTCTTTGAGTTTTTCGTTGTAGAAAATAATACATGAAAAATATAATGTGTATCATTGTTATAGAAAATGATACACTAAATATAATACGTATATCTGATGCAAGAAATGATACAAATGAAATGATACATTATTCAAAACATTTAAGTTGTACTTATTTGAGGAAATAATACACTATATTCGAAGACCACAGAAAATGACTCGTATTTTGTGAACACTATCTGTTGCATTAAAAAATGGTTCAGCTTTAGAGTAATACAGAATGATACACTAACAATATCAGAAAATGATATATACCAAATAGTGTATCAGAAATGATACACTATTTGTTAAAATCACATAAAATGATAACATATTATAATGTGTTCAGTAAACAACATATTATGTTTAGCGTATCATTTTCTACAACAAAGATACACGCGATATTTGTCATGTATTATTTTCTGCAACGAAAAATTCAAAGGAGTTTACTTACCGAATGTTGAAAATATTGAATTCAATTGGCTATTATTCTAGAATTGATTTTAAAATTCAATTGACAATTTAATTAGTCATTCAATTGACGATTTAATTCCAGAATTAATACCATTCATTTGGTAATTTATTTCTCTATTCAATTCTTTTGTAATCCTCCATGAGAAAAGCTTTATATAAGAACTTCTCTAGTATTCTGCAGAGATATGAGATATGATGAAGAGGTGAGATATAAGGAAACAATTATGAGATTGTAAGGTATGAGAGAGAGAGAGAGAGAGAGAGACAGAGAAAGACAGACGAGGTATGTTCGAATAGACGATCTTTGGAGGTGTTTCAACGTTTGGGTAAGCAGTTTTATACTAGGAGAGTGATGCCGGTGGAGAAACCTACAACACCCTTGGTAGGCGGTGAATCATTCTTAAGGAAACTGCATTTACAAGACTCGATTTGCGTATTCTTTTCATATTATTTTTTGCATTTTCGTTTTCTGTAAATTCAATTTATTATAATCGTTGAAAGTTAATAAACATGTATTTTCTAAACCACCGACCATATATTGTGTAATATTCTCCAACACCGAAATTTGAAGATTTTCGCCTATGAGATTTTTGACGAGTGTAAAGATTCTTGTTCTTCGAATCTACATTTCGAACCCAATCGGTAGCTATGAATTTGTTTTCCTGAATATTATACTGGTTTTTCGCAGTCCGTGAATGGTCAAGATCTCCACGATCACGTTTTCGTGCCATTCGGAGCAACAAAATCAAAGATGGTCGGGTTTGTTTCAATTTTTTGCTGATTTCTCATAGCCGTTTCATTTGAACGGAAATGAGACAGACGCGAATGGGGAATTGAATGGAAGAGTACAATTGAAAATCTAATTCAAAATGAAATTTGTAAGAAAGTTGAACTTGTTTTAGGATTAAGTGTAAAATAAATCATAAAATGGGACTTGAGTAAAAATTACCCTTTTTCTTATCCAAACTTATAAAATGTTATTTTTTAGCTAAAAAAATTTCAAGCTTATTTGAACAAATTTGAAGTCTGATATGATAAGTAATTTTGTTATACCTTTTTAACCTTGATGATAAACTTATACAGTATTTATTGTGGCCAAATTACAATTAATGCCACGTCATTCATTGTATAAATTTCATTAGTATAAAACCAAAATAAAATATCACCCAAAATACTTAATAGAAATGAATATATGAGCTCATATACTATCATGTATAATCTAATTCCAACTTAGCGAACCTCAAACATACCCTTTAATAGGGCAAATTCTTAAGTACTTCCGAAGTACCATGTACGTAGGTCACTTTTAATCTTCTAACCATCCAATAAAAATGAATCGCAATGTTCCTACCAAAAATTTGTCGCTACGATATTTGATGAAAATACTACGTGGAATTGACACATGGTATTCTAGGAACACCGAAAATATGAGTGTTTGGCAAATATACTGCTACTAACTTTTAACTCTCTAGTACTAATTTTAACTATAAATTATATATATTTTTAAATACTCACAATTTTTATTACAAATTATAATTATTTTTTTTTCTATTTAAGTTACAAATTACATTATTTACTAAATACTCACAGCATCTGCTACAAAGTATAACTAATTTTTTTTTCTATTTCAGTTATAAACTACAATATTTACCGAGCACTCACAATTTCAATTACAAGTTACAAATTATAAACTACTAACTTCATCAATGCCGAACACTGTCGATAACTCCTTTAATAGAAATTATCTTATGGCAGAAAATTAGCATTTAAGATTAGGGCCATGTTTGGACAAATATTGCTTATTAACTGATTTTTGCTTACTTTATTTTAAACACCATAATATTTGGTTTGTTGGCTTATTTTTACTTATTTTTGTCTTTTTTGAATTTTTTTTATATTTTGATCAAAAAAATTATTTTTTTGATTCGTCTCAATGAGAGAAGTCTAAAAAGTATAATAGCTTGATTAAATTATGAGAAAAATTCACTAAAAATAAAAAAATCTACAAAATAAAATAAGTCAAGAAGTCAAATTCATTCATTCAAGTCCGACATCTGCACCTTAAGATTAAGCTATCTTTCACAATCTCGACTTCCCATGCCGAGTTTGAGTAATTATTCCCTAGCCCAGCTGGATTTTTCCATCCGCTGGGCTGGTCTTGGATAGGCCCAGCTGCAACTTCGTTGGGGTTCATTGAACAATTGGGACTCTCTGTTCGTAAAATACATCAACTTTTCTTATTTAAGAAGGTTATCAATTTTATTACAAATTCATCTATTTTATTAGTCAACAAATCAGTTGAGATGTCAACAATAAAAATACTAAAATACTAATTGGGTAAATTACACTGACCTCCCTTGAGATTTCTAATAAAAATAGAAACTTTCCATGTGGTTTCAAAAATGACACTAACCTCATATCAGGTTTAATTGTAACATCCAATGGACCCAACCGTTAAAATTTTTAACAAAAACCACCATCACAACTCCAAAATCACCCTCAAAACCACTCAACACCCTAAATCCACCCCCAAAACCACCTCCACCCCCGCACCCTAAAAACCACCCCCATACCTCAAAACCCTTGCCGCCGCTCGCCTCCCTCACCGCCGACCCCCACACCGCTGTTGCCGCCGCCACCACCATCCCTCTCTCTGCTCTCTCTCTTTCTCTCTCTTCTCTCTGTTGTCCCTCTCTCGGTGTGGAGGTCGGCAGTTAGCGGCGGTGAGAGAGGCGGGCAGCACTGACGGTGAGAGAGATCGTCAGCACTAGCAATGAGGGAGATGGTGTGATAGTCTGTTTTATATATATATATAACAGAAAGAGAAGAGGCTATAATAGAGAGAGAGGGCCGCCAGCGCCGACTGTCTCCCTTACCGCCAGCCCTGACCGTCTCCCTCACTACCGCCGCCGCCGACCCCCACACCGCTGCCACCGCTGACCCCTACACTGTGAGAGAGAGAGAGGAAAGAGAGACGACAAAGAGAGAGAGAGAGAAGGGGGCAGAGAGAGGGACGACAGTGGCACGGGTCGACAACGACGGCGAGGGTCGACAACAGGATGTGAGGGTTAGCAATCGGTGGTGAGGGAGGGAGGGAGGCGGTAAGGGTTTGGGGAAGTGGTTTTGAGGTATGGGGGTAATTTTTGGGGTGCAAGGTGATTTTGGAGGTGAATGTGATTTTTGTGGTGGTTTTAGGATGTAGAATGATTTTGAAAGTGATTTTGGAGTGTTTGGTGATTTTGAAAGTGGTTTTAGGATTGTAATGGTGATTTTTGTTAAAAATTTTAACGATTTGGTCTATTTGATGTTAAAATTAAACATGATGAAAAATTAGTATTATTTTTAAAACTACAAAAAAAATTTGTATTTTTGTTAAAAATCTCAAGTGAAATCAGATACTAATTTTATTCCTACAAGAAAAATGTGTGCACATGGTGTGTTAAGTTATTTTAATTTTTTATTAAAAAATTAGAAAAATATATTTTTTAAGTTTATCCTTATCAGTAATAAATTCAATATTTTCGGGCAATATGGACAATTAAAAAATATACAGAACTTTAATTTGTTAAAACATCAATTGGTGTTCTAAATGTTTATAATAGAATAGATTAGGCCCCTCTAATTCCTCTTTGTCCAACATAAAAATGCTAGCAATAATCCAAGTATGTAATGGTCGGGGAGAGAACTGTAATTTCCTTGACCTCAGGAATGTAATTTCCTTAAAGAAGTTTCTCGACAAATTATCCATATTTCAAACAATTGACTACTGTTAGGGCTGCGCTGGTATTTTCAGGTAAGATCTGCAGAAAATGGAGGTTTTTTTTTTTGAATACTAAACGAAATCTTGAATTTAATAGATTGAATGAACAGAAAGTTCTTCAAACATGATACATTAGTGGTTAGAGATGCACAAGAACACAACAAAATTGGACCTTGGCAACACTTTCGGTAACAATAAGCACTGCTCAAAATCATCCAACTGAATGGGCAGATCATGGAAAACAAAAAAAGAACAACAAAATAAAAAAGGCATCAATAAAGTTTTGGTATCAAATGACCCATCTATGCGGATCCGAATTCTGAAAACCACTTCTCATGCCGTTCAATATCAGCTGCAGAGACGCTAGGTTGAACCTTGGTCAGGGCCTCTTCGAAATCGCACATGGCAACCGGATCCTTTGAAATCTCATCCTTAGACATGTTCTTAATCTCGTCCCGTGTCTTTCCTGCTATCTTCCGCCTCATGCCATTTAAAGAGGCATCCCGGCAAACATTCGTGAGATCATCTCCACTGTATCCCTCTGTTCGACGCGCCACTTCATCGATATCTACATCAGCAGCCACCTGACATAGATGATATTCAACTGGCTAAAACTAGCATCCATCAAACGTTAAACAGGTCAAATTAGTTGATCTTGTGCTTTACCCCAACTTAAAAGCATCTAGACGCCGTTCTTAAAATGTTTAGAAAATGCATCAATGCATAATCACTAAAAACTGCCTAGTAAATTTCTCAAGAAAATAGTGGTAGGAACACAATGCGAGAGTTAAAGCACCATCAAGAAAGTTAACCGGATGAAAAGGATCAATATTCAACAATCCTAACAAGCAAGCCTTGAATGTTTTATCAATTGTGGCAGAATGCAAAGCTAAATGAAGCCATAAAGAGTTAGATTTCAAACTTAGACAAAAATAATAAGAAGCTACCTTTTCCTTTTCCCCTCAGTTTGCCGGGGAAAACAGGCAAAGTAGTAGAGAGCAGTAATCCAAAATAATTAAGTAAATTAACCCGTCATTGCCACCTGGGAGTTGCAGTGAGCTCCCAGGAGAAAAGAGTACACTTAAAGATATACAGAGCCTAAAACTATGCTAAAGATTTCTTTCCAAGTCGCAAGCTTTCATCCTCATTGTCTTTACTCTGTTTTCCTCATTATTGATTATAGCGGTCTCTAAATACAAAACACCTCTCCTTTTCCGTCTCTTTTCCTTTTATAGGCAGTGATTAGGATTAAGCAGATCAAGCAATAATAGAGCTCCGAGGAACACTTGAACCCGGGTTTGGTTCTATGGCCTTCTAGAAACTTTACCAAGCCAGCTGGCAACACCATTTGTCTTCGACTCTGTTTCATATATTAACTAAATAAGTTAAAATACAAAACACATCCTGTCGAGTTAATTTCCGTGTCATTACTACAGTATAAGAATATTATAAGTTTCCAAAAATAAAAGATTTGATAATGCATGGAAGTAAAGGTCATCAAAACTACTCATTTTGTAGCCTTATTTTGCATTCCAATTTCTCCCCAATAACTGTTCCATACTTACAAGTACATGATCCACCAATGAAGAAAAAATTGGATCCAATGGTGATGGAATGGATTCTTCACATGGGATATAATTTTGTACAGGAAAGTTGCATACTCCTCACATAATTGTAACTCCAGTTCATGAAATATATGGAGACCCAACTGTCATTTTTCCTATGACATTTTTGGGAGGTCTGATGTTAATTCCTCCTCAACTCAGTCTCTCCATCCTCAGTCATCCATGCTATTCAAAATGTTTAATTTTACTGCTCACAAACAGGTAAAGAATTCTGTGTCCTCTGCCTTCAATTTTCATCACATCTCTCTGTTTTCAATGTGGTGGAAAGGTAAAAGCTCAGTCTTAGATCTCTAGAAGAACCACAAGTTAATGATCATGCATGATATGTCCAAAATTTCACTTAACCAAGCCCCAGCCTAACGATATCATGCAGGTTATCTAATGTTCTAAACTGAGTTTAGACTGGAGTACTCTTATTAGCTCATTCCTGACTAAGTAATTTATTTGCACTAAAATCCATACTAAAAGGCAACTATGATGGTTTAGAGAGTCATTTGTATAGGATAAAGCGCTCTCCTAGGCTCTGTTTGTTGCCCGTCATATGCAACGGACTGGATTGTTACAACGATCAAAAGTGTATACCATTGTTTGTTTCCACCACAGTCAGTTCCACTTGAGAGTTCGACAGATGTTCAATCCAGCTCAAATGGGTTAATAGCAATACTAGTATGGAGTCGTTATTGCTAATCCAGTCTTGGTAGATAACTTTGCCTTCGTCGATTTTACCCTTCAACGATTTCGTCGCAATCATCTCTAACCCTAACCCTTGGGTCGTCACCGTTGCGTCCTTTCACGATCGAAAACCCTAAGTCGGTGGAACCATGCTTTGTCGCGGATCAATTTCTTCTTCTTTTTTAGTCGATTTCTTCTTCTTTTTTAGTCAATTTCTTCTTCGTCTTCAGTCAATTTGTTCTTCACTGGACAAGAAGAAATCGAACTATTCTTACCCTTGCAATTTTTTTGTATTTTTAATTATAAATTTTATGTTTAAAAATCAAAAATTCCAATGAGTGAATTTAAAATATTTTTAAAAATTAATAAAAAAATAAAACAAGTTAAAATAAATAAACATAAAATTTATTTATTTATTTATTTGAATACATAAATTATTTATTTATTTATTATATGTGAGAAAATATTGTTTTATTATTTATTTAATACAAGGGTAATATTAAAAATTAACAAATATAATCATATCCCATATTATCCAATCGCACCCAAATCAAATATGAGTTTGTCTAATATGTTATCTAATCCTACTTAAATCAAATATAAAAAAACTACTGCCAACTTATTATTAATCCCACCTCATTGGCAATCCATGAGCTAATCCCACTTCATTATTAATTCTACCCAATCTACACCGGTTATCAAACAAGTCCTTAAGGAATCTCGTCCCATGTTAATCAGTTTGTAGACTTCATTGAGCTTTTGAAACACACATGTATAAGACCCTTTCGTGAGTAGTTTTTTTTTTTTTTGTATACACGGGGCATTTCGTGAATGCCGCCTTTGTATATATAATGCATACCTTTTGTGTTGGGCAATAAACCAAACACGCACAATCTCAAGAAGAATAATCAAACAATCACACTGCACATATATACATGTTTCGACAACAACGCCTACATTCACGGTTCATATTAAGGTTTCACTATATTCTGAATGAAGGGAAGATGCAACAATGGCTACTAGGCTTAGCCCACAATGTATAGTCTATGATTTATAGCTTAGTTGCAGGATCCTCCACTTAGGGTAACGAATCCGCTTCTAAATCTTACTCCCGTGCTAAGTAAAAAATTTGTAAGAACCTTACTACCACTAAGAAAGAACGTCGCTCCTAACTAGGATGGAATCTCTCAAACATATAAATCCCAAAGAAACAGAAGAAAAACTACAAAGTAAGAGAAAACCTACATAATTCATAAGATAATAGAATAAAATTAACTCAAATGTATTCTAATACTTTGTATTCACATAATATTTGTTTGCATATAAAAAACTAATTTGTATTTACCATTAATCTATAGTATTGATTGTTATTTTAACATATATGTCAACTAAATAAAAATATTTTTTAGAATATATAAAATATATAAATTATTTTATAGGCACTCCCAATCTTAAGCTCTTCTATATGCACTCGCTCTCACAATCTCACTCTAGCTTCTGCTACCACCCCGCTTCATGCAACTAAGGTTTACAGTGACAAGATACAACAAGGCACTTACTACCCAAGTTGGCCTCAAGTCGAGTGGGCCTTGAGCCCAAGACTAATAAGGCTTTACAAGCCCTAAAATTTGCAGATCAAAAAAAAGGTATAAAGTTGTTTGAAAGACTTCCCACTAAAGATGCTCATCAATTGCATTTTGACAATTAAACTATCCAAGAAGGATATGCGAGCAAAATTAGATGTCCAAGATGGCATTACTACTATTTTGCTATTTGAAATTGTGTAAATGTACAAAATAGTGTAGGTAAATGTAATTATAATCTCTCCTTCCTATGTATGAAGAGTATATCCTCTCGGTTCCACTTAACAAGAGAAAGATTAAAAACTTTATATCTAGCATAGAACTACAATCTACCTCAATACAAGTTATGAAAGAGTATACGAGATCTGAACCTATTTGATGATAAGTGATGGCAATGCATTATATTTGAATGGAAGTTTTGGTTTGTTTATAGTTGTCTTGTGGTTTGTTCCACTGAAAGTACTATCACCCATAATCTGCAATATTTGAACTGATTAAAGATCAAAAGCAATATTCACTTTTTATCGTAACACAGGGATAAGACTCTGGAGCTTGCTAGTTGGCTATTCTTCTGCATATTCTTATCATAATTACAAGGTCCTTCCCAAAAAGTACCAGTAATAAGAATAATTTCTGTGATCATCCCACCTTTCTACCAAAATTCTCAAAACAACTTCAACGTCCAGTTTGCACATTCCAATCTTCCACATGCATGGCTCAAAACTCAAGGGTGCATTTCTGCATTGAGCATCTCTTGTACCTTACTTTAGTTACAGGCTTACATCCCAACATATTATGCCTATTTTTTGGGTTCTTCCCAATAATAGTTTTTTCCCAAACAATTTTTTTTCTTAAAAAAATAGCCAAACATATATTATTGTTTTCCAAACTTTAAACTAATCTGAAAAACATAAACCAAACATTCCTTCTTGACCATCAATTATGCATAATGCCTGAGCATAAAAACCTAGAGGTATCATCCTGAGTCCCAAAGAATTCTAACTGATTTAGCATGAACTTTACTTCATAGTATCAACTGTGCAGGGAAGGGGGGGGGGGGGGGTGGGGG
>JAOTRH010136083.1:0-14017 GCA_034768845.1 Heliamphora exappendiculata | reverse complement strand
CAACCATAAGGTTGGCCTCTACTAATCATCATTGGTTATTTAATAAGATTTCTCAAATGCATGCAAATAAAGAAAGTGGAGGTAAATAGAGAACATCCAAAATTAAATAAAGAAAATACATAACATATGTATATAGAATGCTAAAACAAAACAAATAGAGAAATAAAAATTCTAAGTCCTACGGCATGCAATTCTAACTAAATGATACATGGAACAATCCCGCATGTGATGTTACCAAAATAAACTAACTATCATGATTTGCATAAAAGAACAAAAATATGCTAAAAATGCTAAAATTACCTAAGCGTGAATTGCTACAAAATAAGCTAAACTATTACAAACATGATACTAAACTAACATATAAAACATGCAAAAGCATAACCAGGATAAAAGCAATGTGAAAATCTTATATTGAAAAGTTTACTTAAGAAAAATAATGAAACCTAATAGCAAGTGTTTTATGTATTAATATGATAAGGAAATATTTGAAATTTTAATTTGAAAGAAAAAGAAATATAGGAAAAGCTTACAAAAGAAAAATTAAGCCAAAATAAGAAGATTTAGAAAATGCTATTAAACTAATGAAAAGAAAATCTAACTATTTACATTTTACATGTTTTTTAAATAAAAGAAAAGAAAAATAAAAGAAATGAAATGAACAAAAGAGAAAAATTATACTACTAACTTAAAAGATTTTTTGTGATTTTTGAGCTTAGCAAAATAAAAGAATAAAAGAAATACTATAAAAGGAAAATAAAACTATAGAAAGAAAATGAAAATGAGACTTTATAAGAAAAGAAAGAAAATATGATGCTACATTACAAGGAGAATAAAGCTAAAAAATAAAAATAAAATAAAATGCTAGAAAAGAACATTACACTAATATTAAAAAAAAAGAGAAAAAGAAAATAAATGCTAAGTAAGAAAAATTACAATAATGCTAAAAGAAAAGAAAGGAGAATACAATTATTTAATTGAAGTGTGAATGTAGTATTGAAAACTACATTCACATAAATGTAAATGTATTATCATAACAATTAACAACATTAATAAGTTGTAATTATCAAAACATATTAGCACTATTTTGGTGAATTAGAAAACTTAATGTAAGTAAACAAATAAATAAAACAAATAAAATAAATTAAAACTTGAATTTGAACACAAATGTAGCAACTATATAACCAATGCAATAACGTAGACAAAATGAAACGAATCAAATTAACCCGGTCACTCCAAAGAAGTAGAAAATGGAGTTTGAAGGACCGGAGATCCAAGCAAAGTACCTGGATCACTAAAGAATCCTCGAGTCGGGGAATAGCAATGAGCAATTCGATCCTCAGGAAATGATCTAAGCTAGGATTTCAGAACTTCGATATCAGAGGTATGACTCTCGGCACTTCAGCACGGATTTAGCGTCGGGGCTCGGGATTGCTCGGCGACGAGGCAGAGCTTCTCGCACTAAACCTCTCACTCCAATTCTCTTCTAAAAATGTACGCTGGGGTACGGTATTTACAGAATTCTTCAACCAATGAGATGCTGCCATATTTTGGGACATGTCAGACCATTTGGAGTTAGCAGTCGCCATGTTATGAGTTGGCGATCGCCACAATACAAGTTGGTGGTCGCCAAGTTGGGGGTGGCGATAGCCACTTTTGGCTAGGGTTTTCAAGAGGTTCTATTGGCAGTCGCCTCAATGAACATGGTGGTCGCCACATTGGGAATAACTTGCATAGAAAGTTATTGGTGGTTCAACATAATTTAATTGGTTTGAAGGTTTCAATGATTGGGTTCAATTACCGAGCTTGGATCACTTCTCAAGGATCGTACTGAAGCACCATTCCAACTATTTTCATCATCAGATTCACCTAAGATTGGATGGGATCAAATTGGTGTGTCTACAACACCTCTCTGAAATTCCAATCGACTGAAATTAAAAACTTGTACCTCCTCTTCTTTGCAAACCAAAAGGTAATCCCTGGTCGCTTAATCAATTTCGATTTCTTTGATTATGTGGGGATGAAGTTCTTGGATTGGTTTACTACTCTAGGGTGGAAGAATCTTTTACAGATTCTAGACAACCATTACCCTACTATTGTTTAACTTTTTTATTCACACATGAAAGTCACTGACCCACTCATTAACAAGACCATCACCACTTGGGTGAACAATGTCGATATCAAGTTTAATTTTGAAAATCTAAACTCTATTCTCGGTCTTCCCAATGGTAGACTCTTTGTTTCCTGCCATAGGAAAAAAGGGACCATTGAAAACTTTTCATTCCATGAGGCTGTTAAGAAAATCCTTGAGGTTGGGATTGTTGACACCACAAAGCCTCTAGAGGCCAATTCTCTAAATTCATATATGCAACTTTTACATCATTTTGTGAACCACATTTTTTTGCCCCAATCTGAGAAATTTGGGGATGTAACCTTCATGCACATCTTTACCATGTGGTGCATTATTGGAGGTTACATACTTGATCTTGGCTATATTTTCATTTCTGACACGTTGCGGTCCCACACCAAATCCAACAACTCCCTCCCTCATGTTATGTATCTTACCAAGGTGTTTCGGCACTTTAGTGCTGACCTCTCCAAGGAGAAGGGCATTCCTTTCTCCAAACATGCTTTGTCTGATAAAACCACTTTTAGGCACATGTATATCATACAAGTTGATGAGGTTTGGACCAAAAAGGAAGCCTTTGCTTCTCTCTCCTTTGTCACTTCTTCACCAACAAGAATCCCCTTTTCGCCCCCTGCTCAACGATCTCATGTGTCTCCTATTCAGTTTGATCCACCCTCTCCCAAATCTCCTCCTCCTCCTCCTCCTCCTAGATTTGATCCCTCATCTTCTGTACTACCCTCCTCTGCTCCACCTCCTCCTTTGTGAGACCCTGACTCGTTTTGGTTTTTGCGAGGTTTCAATGTGTTGTTATTCATTTTCGTGATAGCATGTGTATATGTGTTTTTATGCATGTTCAGATTTAGATATACATGTGGAATTGGTTCCCGGGGCCGTTGGGCGTTGTGGTGCAAATTTCAAAAAACAATATGTTCGTAGCCTATAAATATCTAGCCTTAGATATTTGTGGAGATATTTTGAAAAACTTGGAGGCTAAGTTTCTTTTTCTCAAACCAAAACCTCTGTTGTCTCTCTAGATTTTCTTAGGGCCCGGGCTTTGTTTTTGACCATCGAGTAGCTGATCCTTGCTATCTACACCGAGGGCTACACGTTCATTCAAACAAAATTTTGTTTCGATGAAGTTCATTTTTTTTCATGTGGTTCAAGGCTTTGAGTTTTTGACTCAACGAGGTAGGATCCTAGACTCTCGTGTCTTATAAGGATGCTACGTGTAATTGTATGTGTTTTTACCGTTTAAAAATGCATGAAAAATTAGTTTATTTTTCAAAAAGTTGGGTTTTGGTTCAAAATTGTTTTTGGTTGATTTTGGTTGGATGAGATGGGTTTTAAGGCTTTCTTTTTGGCATTTCTTTGTTGATTTGGGATTGTGTATGTCCATGAGTTGCAAAATGGGTGTTTGGCTGGTTTAATTTGGGCTGAGAAGCTATTTTCGTCGCTAGGGTTTGCTTTTCGCGTCGTCTAGCCGACTGATTTGTTATTCTGGAGCTACTGCTTTTTTGTGTTTACACTTTTGTTGATTGTGTCGACACTTGTTCTGTTAGTATCGACCTTTTTTCTCTATGCTTGTGTTGACAACACTGCTGCTGCTTTGTGTAGACACTTTTGCTGTTTGTGTTGACACTTTTTCTGTTTGTATCAACACTTTTACTGTTTATGTCGACACTTTTTCTTTTGTGTGAGAAGAAGAGTTTTAAGACCGGGGTGAGTTCTAAGAGCCCGTGGCTTCCTAGAATGTGATATTTGTTCATGAAATGTGGTCTTCAGTCGACTGGATGGGGCAATTCAGTCGACTGGCCTCCCTTCAGTAGCTTTTTAGTTGACTAAATTATGGGGTTCAGTCGACTAAACGTCTGATAGGTTTTTTTTGGTTTTGTTCCTTATTTTAGTGCTCGTGTGGTGGCCTTGGGAGTTTATTTAGGTTTTATTATCGTCGTCGGGGGTGACGTGCATGGTTCGATGCGGAGTGTTGGTGCATGGTTGTGTGCATGGTGTTTGTGAATCGTTGGGTGCGAGACGTGTTTCGGTCCAAAGTTTTTTTTTTCCTAAAAATGGGGTTTTGAGAAAAGCCAATGTTTTATGAAAACATTTGTGAAAACTGGGGTTTGAGGGTTTGGAGCTAGCCTTCGGAGTTGGGTTTCATGTTGGTGTTTGTTAGTAGTTTGGGTTAGCGGATGACGAGTTTGTGATGTATTATGGGGCATGTGATGTCGTTATGTGTTTTACGTGGGTTATGCATTAAAACGCTTGTTTTATTTATGCATGTTTCACATAGTGAATGTTGCACGTGGTGCGTTGTGTGAGTGCATGTATTGCATGGGTTAACTCTGGTTAATAGTATATTAAATGGGGTTGCGTCCTTCGGTGAGAGCTCGAGAAGATGTGTTAGATGGAATTGCGGTCCTTCGGTGAAAGCCCGAGAAGATAGTTGGATAACGTTGGCTCTGGTTGATCGTGTATTAGATGAGACTGTGGTCCTTCGGTGAAAGCCCAAGAAAGTGACTATGGTCCTTCGGTGAAAGCCCAAGAAAGTGTATTAGATGGGACTGTGGTCCTTCGATGAAAGCCTGAGGAAATGCATGTGTGTGTGGAAATCTATGTGTGGGAATCTAAAGGGACAAAAATGTGGACCCAAAGATCCGTGTGTTGAAGATGCATAATGAGGGGCGTACATTGGTCCTTCGGTGAGAACCTAAAAAGTTGCATATGTTGCGTTGTGTGGATAGCATGTGTTACGTGGTAAGAGTTTCATGTGTTGCGTTATGTGGGATAGCACATGTTGCATATGGATCATCATGTATTTGATAGAACTATTTTTGGGGCTCGTGAAATGTACCTGTGCTACATGCAAGGCTTGTGGGAGTTTTCGTATATATTTGTATTATCTGTGGGGCTCGCGAGAGTCGATCTTTGCATGTGAAGCATTGTAGCATATATGTTTGTATATAAAATTATTTTTAAATTATTTTCAAGGCTCTTGTAAGTCGTGATATAAAACTATTTTCAACTTGTTTTGAGACTCAGGCGAGTTGTAACATACATATTACTCTGCTAGCATGTTTAGCTTTTATTTCATGTTTATGTAGTTTCTGCTGAGCTTTGGCTCACAGTGTGGGATTTAAAATATTTTTCAGGTATCTATCACATAGGTTGATCTAGACGAGCCAGTTGGGGTGGAAGACCTGTAGTCTTCTCTTTTTGTTTCATTTCGATCATGTATGTTTTACATGTTTTGGTTCTAGACCATGTATTGTAAGCCTACGCGCGATATATTTGATGCATGTATGCTTTTATATGGTGAGTGAAACATCGGGTTGGGTGTTGTTCATAGTGGTTCAGGTGACCCAGAGTTTGGGGCGTGACAACTTGGTATCAGAGTTCTGGGTTCGAATATCTAAGAACCGTGGGATGAGGGTGCATCACTGGGTGACGTTGATTGCGTGTGCTTGATTGCATGTGTTTAGATGTTTGTTTTGATAACATGAGCATGATAGTGTGTTGAATGTGTGAATGTTGTGTATATGTGAGCATAGGGGTTGAACCTTAGGATTGATTAGTCTTATCTATGAGCGTTTTAGTTAACAAGCTTGGAAGCCGAGTTAGAAACGTGTTTGGCCAACGTGTTTTCTTGCAAGGAATCTAAGCAGGTTATCTAAATTAACGGTTACTCTTGTTAGTTCTCCTCGGTATGTGTGATGAGTTTACATGATCATAAATAACTATGTGTTAGCATGATTATGTGTTTTATGTTAAGTGATAACTTGATGCATGAAAGCTTATATAGTTGTATTTCTTTCATATAGACGTCATGTCTGCGCGGAGAGGACGGGGCCGTGGTTGAGGCCGTGGCCATAGTTTTGGCCAAGGGAATGTGCCTATCCCTGATGCTGCGGATGCAAACGCTCCCTAAGGACCTGTTGACGCGGTAGAGTTGCTGCATGTGATGGTAGACTCCATGGGTTGTGTGCTAGGCGTTGGGACATCAATTGGTGAGGATGTAAGGTTAGGACAAGTTGTAGATCTCGTGTCTTTGAGGTAGTTAGGCGTTGTTTAGAATGCATGACCTTGTTTGACTGTATCCTAGGAATGGTTTGGCTGACCACCTCTCATTCCTGTGTCGATTGCGATCGATGAGGTCATTTTTTTTATCTTGTGTTAATTTCGGGGACGAAGTTCCTTTAAGAGGGTAGAGTTGTGAGACCCTGGCCCATTTTAATTTTTGCGAGGCTTCGACGCATTGTTATTCATTTTATTGATAGCATGTGTGTATGTGTTTTTATGTATGTTCAGGTTTAAATATGCATGTGAGGTTGGTTCCTAAGGACGTTGGACGTTGTGGTGCGAATTTTTTAAAAAAAAAGATATTTTCGTGGCCTATAAATATCTAGCCTTAAATATTTTGTGGAGATATTTTGGAAAACTTGGAGGCTAAGTTTTTTTTTCTCAAACTAAAACTTATCCCTTCTCTCTAGATTTTCTTAGGGCTCGAGCTTTATTTTTTACGATCGAGTAACGGATCCTTGCTATCTACACCGAGGGCTACGCGTTCATCCGGACAAAATTTTGTTACAACGAAGTTCTTTTCTTTCACGTGGTTTGAGACTTTGAGTTTTTGACTCAACGAGGTAGGATCCTAGACTCTCATGTCTTATAAGGGTACTACGTGTAATTGTATGTGTTTTTACCATTTAAAAATGCATGAAAAATCAATTTATGTTTTGAAAAGTTAATTTTTGGTTCAAAATCATTTTTGGTTGATTTCGGTTGGTTGAGATGGGTTTTGAGGCTTTCTTTTCGTTATTTCTTTGTTGATTTGGGCTTGTGTATGTCTGTGAGTTGCAAAATGGGTGTTTGGCTGGTTTAATTTGGGCTGAGAAGTTGTTTCCATCGTTAGGGCTTGCTTTTCGCGTCGCCTAGCCAACTGATTTGTTATTCTAGAGCTGCTGCTTTTTTATGTCGATACTTTTTTTGTTTGTATCGACACTTTTGCTATTTGTGTCGACACTTGTTCTGTTGGTGTCGACCCTTTTTCTCTCTGTTTGTGTTGACGACACTGCTGCTGCTTTGTGTTGACACTATTTCTGTTTGTGTCGACACTTTTGATGTTTGTGTCGACACCTTTTCTTTTATGTGAGAAGAAGAGTTTTAATATCAGGGTGAGTTCCAAGAGCCTGTGGTTTCCTAGAATGTGATATTTGTTCATGAAATGTGGTCTTCAGTGGACTAGATGGGGGAATTCAGTCGACGGGCCTCCCTCTAGTAGGTTTTCAGTCGACTAAATTATGGGGTTTAGTCGACTGAATGTTTGATAGGGTTATTTTTGGTATTGTTCCTTGTTTTGGTGGTCGTGTGGTGGCCTTCGGAGTTTGTTTAGGTCTTGTTGTCGTCCTTAGGGGTGACGTGCATGGTTAGATACAGGGTGTTGGTGCATGCTTGTGTGCATGGTGTTTGTACATCGTTAGGTGCGAGACGTGTTTAGGCCCGAAGTTCTTTTTTTTTAAAGGGGGTTTTCGAAAAAGTCGGTGTTTTGTGAAAACATTTGTGAAAACTAGAGTTTGAGGGTTTGGAGCTAGTCTTCGGGATTGGGTTTCAGCTTGGTGTTTGTTGGTAGTTTGGGTTAGCGGATGACGAGTCTGTGATGTATTATGGGGCATGTGATGTCATTATGTGTTGTACGTGGTTTATGCATTAAAACTTTAGTTTTATTTATACATGTGTCGCATGGTGAGTGTTGGACGTGGTGCGTTGTGTGAGTGCATGTGTTGCATGCGGTCCTTCAGTGAGAGCTCAAGAAGATGTGTTAAATGGGATTGTGGTCCTTCGGTGAAAGCCCAAGAAGATGGTTGGATAACGTTGGCTCTGGTTGACATTGTATTAGATGGGACTGTGGTTCTTTGTTGAAAGCCCGAGAAAGTGTATTAGATGAGACTATGGTCCTTCGATGAAAGCCCGAGGAGATGCATGTGTGTGGGGGAATCTAAGGGGACGAAAATGTGGACCCGAAGATGCGTGTGTTGAAGATGCATAATGAGGGGTGTATATTGGTCCTTCGGTGAGAACCTAAAAAGTTGCATGTGTTGCATGGTAAGAGTTGCATGTGTTGCGTTGTGTGGGATGGCACGTGTTGCATATGAATCATCATGTATTTGATAGAACTATTTCTAGGGCTCGTGAAATGTAGCTGTGTTACACGTGGGGCTTGTGGGAGTCGTCGAATATATCTGTATTGTCTGTGGGGCTCGCGAGAGTTGATCTTTGCATCTGAAGCATTGTAACATATGTGTTTGTATATAAAACTATTTTCAAAGCTCTTGTGAGTTGTGATATAAAATTATTTTCAACTTGCTTTGAGACTCAGGCGAGTCGTAACATACATAATACTCTGCTAGCATGTTTAGCTTTTATTTCATGCTTGTCTAGTTTCTACTGAGCTTTGGCTCATGGTGTGGGATCTGAAATGTTTTTCAAGTATCGATCACGCAGGTTGATCTGGACGAGCCGGTTGGGGTGGAAGACCTATAGTCTTCTCTTTTTATTTCGTTTCGTTCATGTATGTTTTACATGTTTTGATTCTAGACCATGTATTGTAAGCTTGCGGGCGATAGATTTGATGCATGTATGCTTTTATATTGTGAGTGAAGCGTCGGGTTGGGTGTTGTTCATGGTGTTTCGGGTGACCCAGAGTTTAGGGCATGACATCCTCCCCCTCAAGCTGCATCATCCTCATCAAGTCAGTTCTCTGCTCCCTCTTCTAAGTAGCTTGATGCTTTCACCACTCTTGTCGAGAACATGCATTCCTCCCTTTCCACCTCTTTGGCTTCCCTTCACTAGAAGGTCGAGGTTGATATCTATGACCTGAGCACTCGAGTTGATATTGTTGCTGAGGGTTTAGTTAAACTCAGCAACAAAACAAAGAGTTTTGAGAAAGAGGTGAGGTATGCTTGTGACGCTGGTAAGAATCTTAGTCAAAAAATATCCACAAGCATCAACAAGATTGTCTCTGCCAACACTTGTATCCTACAACAAGTGAGAAAGGAATATGACGAAGGAGTCGTCATAGCTGTTCAAGAAAATTGCAGAAAGGTGGATGAACACCTTTTCTAGATCAAAGAAGTCTGGGCTAAGCAATTCAAGGCCAAAGAGACGAAAGTAGAAAAGAAGCACACCTTGGACATGAAGTTGATTTGGCCTTCGCAGCCACTTTTGCAGCCATGGAAGAAAAAGAGATAGCAGCTGAAAAGGCCTCTGCATCCAAGGAAACGGCAGTTGAGTGGAAGAAAAAGCAAGAAGAGAAGAAAGTTTTTAAATACCAAATGGATGATTTTTGAAGATGATAAAAGGGGGGAAGATATGAAAATAGTGAAGGAAGTTGAAGAAGATTGAAGTTGTATTGAAGGTTTTTTTAAAGGAGAAGTTGTATCTATTAAACATAAATTTCTATTATGGTTTGGTTAATTTGTTTGGTTGATGAATGGTTGGTTTTAAAAACACTTAACTGTTGTATGGTTTAATGTTTTATGATATGAATGGCAAATTTCAATTTTTCATCACTGTTGAATGTTGATTTTTTGGAGATCATTTTTCTTTGAATTCGACTGTTGATGATTTTGCAACTACTGTTCAATAACATGTAATGATGAATGCTATATTGACTATTGAATGCCATATTGATTTGTTGAATATCTTGTTTAAAGCATAAAGATAAGGAGAGTACGCTTGTCAAAAAAATCTTTTTAAACGTTTTCTAGAAAATGTTGTCATCATAAAAAAAATGGGAGATTGTTAGCCTAAGGGCATTTAAATAGATTTTGATGATTTTATTAATTTTTTTTCAAAAGGTAATGTCAACACTACATGTTAAATGAGTCGATACCTTATACCATTTGTACTGACACATTGCGCTAAATGGGTTGATATTTAGTGTTCTTGATCAGAATATTTTTTGTCGACGCTGATTGGCTTTTAGGTCGACACCTACAAGCAAAGCACGCTTGATAAAACTCAAGCGTGTCGACACCATTGAAGTTTAATGTCGACACCTTTAACAGCTTTGCTTAAGACATTTCAAGAACTCAAGTGTCGACACCAATGATTTATTATGTCGACACCTCTAGTATTGGACCAGGATCCACATTGAGCCAACACCAACATGCACATGAGTCGACACCAAGTGATCCTTCAAAGTCTGGGTTCTAGTATCGACACCAAAGACAACATGAGTCGACACCTAGATACCATTTGAGAAACTCAAAGAGTGTCAACACCAACGAAGCAATGAGTTGACACCAAGACTTCAAATCATTCCCTGAACACTGAGACAAATGTGCCGACACCAACGAGCGAATGAGTCGACACAAAGGCATCCTCCGAAAATTAGTAGTTTTGGTTTGACACCAAAAAAGACTAGTGTCGACACCAAAATTCTAGTAGCCAAAGTCAAACTGTTAGGGTCGACACCAAAGTAATCGCTATAGACACCATTTTTTCAGTAGCCAAAGTCTGGCTAGCTGGGTCGACATCAAAGCAAAGAAGTGTCTACACCGAATTCCAGTAGCCAAAGTTGCTTTGCTGAGTCGACACCAAAGACAATTAGTGTCGACACTATTTTTCTAGTAACTAAATTCTCTCATCTGACTCAACACCAACGAAGACATGAGTTTACACCATGAGCAAACCATGAAGCCTTGAGTCGACACCAACTCTGATATGAGTCGACACCAAGGTCCCATATGGAAAATTGAAGTAATGGAAGGGTTGACGCCAAATGTACCATGAGTCAACACGGTAGTGTGTGTGAGGAAAATGAAAATATTGGGTCAACACTAACGATGTAGTGAGTTGACACTTTTGATCGAGAACCAAAGCCAAGACTAATTTGTGTCAACACCAAAGATATTTGTGTCGACACCTGCGACAGATTTCAAAATGCGTGCTGGTTTGAACGGTAGCATTTTTAGACATTAATTGCCTCCACTAACCACCAATGGTCATTTACATCAGTGGGCTACATAAGGAGTAAATTTTGGAGCTTCAAACTATTGGATTACTATTCTATTAATCGCATTGAAAGCTATTATCCATCTCTTCGAGTATTTACTATTACATTTATTGTTCCAACTAAATACTCTCACTTCCTTGATCATTTATTATCAAATCATTGTATGGAGTGATTATTTGTGAATCTCTGATGCATTCTCATTTATTGTAAAGGGTGAGTCACCCTTGCAACTCTTTAAGAGATTGAGCTAATTTCTTAAAAAACAGCTGAAGATGGTTTAGAAAAATAGGGAGTGTTTGTAAAAACTTTTTCAGGTTGTAAAGACTTTTGAATGCGCATCTAAAACATTCGGTATTAGTGTAAATTCTCAAGGGGAGTCTTGATAAGTAGACATAGATTTGGAAGAAACCGAACCACTATAAACCTTGGTGTCTGGTATTACTTTCTCTTTCCTTACCTCTTTAATTTCACTGTTGTTAATTCTCTGTTTTATTTGCTATGTGAAATTAAAAGGTTTTGCAAAAGCTTTTAAAAATATTTATTATTGTTTTAAAACCCAATTTACCCCCTTCATCTAGGACTAACACAATTCCATTCATCTATCAAGAACACTTTCAATGCATTTTCATTACAAAGCTACACAATTCCATTCATCTATCAAGAACACTTTCAATGCATTTTCATTACAAAGCTAGGTTTTATGCTCAAACAATTTTCGTGGTATTTTAAAGAAAGGAAAACAACTAATCAAACATAAATTACAATCATCCAAAGATTGTCTTGAATCCTACCTTGGGGAGCAAAAATCTCAAAGATTGAACACACCTAAGAATTTTGATTTGTTGAAACAAAAATTCGCTCGATTGTAAACATAGCTCTCGTTGCATAGAACAACTTTCCCTTAGCTTTGTAAGATTCCAAGTCTTGAGCCTCCAAAAATTGAGAACAAAAAAAAGGAAATCAATGGTCTCCAATAGACCCACCGAGAGTTAGAGAGAGAGAGAGAGAGAGAGAGAGAGAGAGAGAGAGATGAAGGGGAGAGAAAGCTTCTTGAAGAAGCTTAGGAATAAGGCTCCACTAATCACCTACATACAAGGTATATATCTATATGCTTACACACATCTACATATATACACGTGCACACATATACTAATTCCCATGTATATATACATAGCTCCAATTGAATTTCACATAAATTTAATTAGATTGCTCTCTCAAGAATTACTAAAATATTAAAAGCAACCACGAATTAATTTCTCGTGTCCCCACGCACAACACTTTAACATACGAAATGGTTCTTCCCGCAATACTTGTTTAGTACCCAAAATCTTAATCGGTCACTCTTCATAGGAGATTTTGTCCTCAATCCTGAGTTTGGCCCAATCAAGCTTGTGTGAAGGATCTGGCTCATACTTTCGCAACATTAAAATATGAAAGACATTGTGCACTGACGAGAGTTATGAAGGCAAGGCAAGAAGGTATCCTACCTCTCTAATCTTTTTAAGGATCTAAAATGGTCTGACAAAACATGGAAATAGTTTTCCGCTACGGCCAAATCTCATTAAATCTCTATGTGGTTAGACTTTCAAGAACGCATGGTCTTCCACTTCAAACATTAAAGGTCTCCTCCTCTAATCTGCATAACTCTTTTGATAGCTTAGTGTAAACATTAACAGATGGCGGCGATCTTTTCTATCGTCTCACATACCAAGTTCGGTTCCAACACAGCTGCCTCCCCCACGTCAGTCTAACAAATTAGTGATCTAGAAGGTCTACCGTACAAGGCTTTGAATGATGCCATTTTAATACTTGATTGATAGCTGTTATTGTAAGAAAACTTTGCTAAAGGAAGGTGGTCTTTCCAAGAGCCACGAAAATCCAGTACACAAGCTCATAACATGTCTTCCAAAATCTAAATAGTGCGCTTAGATTAACCATCTGTCTAAGGATAGAAAGCGGTGATGAAAAATAGGTTCTCCCCAAGGCTAATTGATGGCTGTGCCAAAATTAAGAAGTAAATCGAGTTCATCATTCGAATAGGAAGGAAATGCGTGGATTTAGTTAATCTATCCACCACAACCCAAATAACGTCATGTCCCTTTGGCAATCTCGAAAGTCCAAAAATAAAATTCACAGTGATGTTCTCTCATTTCCATTCAAATATTGGCAACGGCTACAACAATCTTGCTGGTCTTTGGTGTTCGGCCTTCACTTGCTAGCAAGTAAGGCATTGAGAAATAAAATGAGCCACATCCTTCTTCATATCCTTCCACCAAAACTGGCAACATAGATCATGGTACATCTTTATACCTCTTGGATGTACTGCAAAATGAGAGTGGTGAAACTCATGGAGTACATCCTCATGATACAACTCTAGCATGAATAGTCTTCCAGGAATATCAAACAGTGATCGGGATATAAGACCCTCCCCTTGGTGTCATCACCGCTCAAAATACGATCATGAATTGTCTACGCTTTCCCGTCCTGCTATTGGGCGTCAATAACACGATTGAGAAGTATAGGTTGTGAGATCACTGTGAATAAGCTCTTTGGCCTCACCGGGGTATAAACTAGACTCATTAAGCTCCCCGAGCATCTTCCACTCTCAGATGGCTACACGGGCTAAGGAATTGAGAGATTTTCAACTAAGAGCATCAACCACAACATTGACTTTTTTCGGGTGGTATTGTAAATCGAAGTCATAATCCTCCATGTATTTCATCCATTGCCGCTGACGTAAATTCAAGTCCTTCTGAGAAAATAGATATTTTAGGCTTTTATCATCTAAGAACACTTCAAATTGCTCACAGTACAAATAATGCCCTCATTTCTTTATGGAGAAAATTACTGCTGCAAGCTCCAAATCGTGAGTCAGTTAA
>JAOTRH010136082.1:0-45703 GCA_034768845.1 Heliamphora exappendiculata | reverse complement strand
CACGTGTGCTGGGCAACCCCATATCCGGAAGTGTTTAAGACTTGGCTTACGCCCAATCTATAACTCCAAAGGGGTTCTGGGAACTGCCTTAGTAGGCACTGAATTCAGAATATATGCTGCCGTTTCTAAGGCATACCCACAAAACGAATGTGGTAAATCTGAATAACACAACATGCACCTCACCATCTCCTCCAGGGACCTATTCCTTCTTTCTGCTACACCATTCTGCTGAGGCATACCTTGTGTAGATAACTGGGATGTTATCCTATGTTCTGATAAGTAGTCCCTGAACTCTCTAGAGAGGTATTCACCACCACGATCAAATCATAGGGTTTTAATACTTTTACCTGTTTTCTTCTCTGCTTCTGCCTTAAACACTTTGAATTTTTTAATGGTTTCAGACTTGCGGTGAAGCAAGTAAACGTAACCATATCAAGAGTAATTGTCAATAAAAGTGACGAAATACTCATACCCACCACTTGCTTGGATGTTCATGGGACCACATAAATCAGAATAAACGAATTCCAACACTTCTTTGGCTCTAAGTCCCTTGGCCATAAACGGCCTCTTGGTCATCTTAGCTTCTAAACACGATTCGCATACGAGAAGAACCTCCACTTCTAATGAACCTAAAGGTCCATTTTCAACCAGTCTTTGTATCTTTTTTAGATTAGCATGACGCAAACGAAGATGCCAAAGTAGTGTTTGGTTCAAGGAGAAAACTTTCCTATTAAGTGGTAAAACATGTAAATTATTCACCTCATTATTTTTATTAGTAGAAATAATAAGGTGTAAAATATACAGAACATTTTCTAATGTACCACGACAGTTAAATTATTTTCCAACCAAAATACTGCATGAAAGCTTATTAAAAGAAACACAATATCCATCATTCCCCAAATAGGAAACCGAAATTAAGTTCCACCTGATTTGAGGTACATATAAAATGTTCTTCAAAATTAAACATTTATTTCTACTAAAATAAAGAACTACTTCTCCCACTGCAACAGCAGACACCTGGGAGTTATTCCACATTTGAAGGTAGACCTCGCCCTCTCTAAGCTGCCTGGTTACCTGAAACCCCTACAAAGAATTACAGACATGATTAGTGGCTCTCGTATCTACACACCAGGTTTCTGTAGATACAACCGCTAAATATGATTCAACTACTAGAGAAAAAGCAATACCTGCAGCTTGCTTGTTCTTTTGGTCGGGACGGTCCCTCTCCTAGTGTCCCAGTTTCTAACAAATATAGCACTTGCCCTTAGGCTCCTTTACCTTCGCCTTGGTAAGTGATGGCTTAGCCTTGCCAACCTTCTTTGTATTTTCCTGTTGTTTCCCTTTCTTCTTCTTCTTGCCACCTCTTGGCCTAGAAGTAGAAGCCTTTTTAGCAACAAATGCATGGGTTGCTTGCGGATAACACCTTCCGCTGCCTATAGTTTTGTCAACAATTCTGCCAGAAATTTTTTTTGTTTGTTCATAGTGTATTTTAGGTGGAATTGTTGAAATGAATCAGGCAGTGACTGGAGCAGGATATCGATTTGGGATTTCGCATCGATTTTCGCTCCAAGGACCTCCAGCTCGTTAAGAAGACCGATCATCTTCAAAACATGGTCCCTAACAGGTGTACCCTAAGCTATGGTTGTGTTCATGAGAGCCTTCATGGTCACTTGCCTTGCTGCTTGACTGTGATCTCCAAACATTTCTGTAAGGTTCAACATGATCTCAGCTGCAGATACCATAGACTAATGTTGGCATTGTAGAACATCAGTCATAAATGCCAGGATGTAACAGCTAGCCATCCGATCAGCTTTCTTCCACTTCTCATAAGCCTGGACCTCCTGTTCGGTGGATCCATTATGAGGAGCGGGAGGGCGGGTGTCATGCAACACAAACCTATAGTCGTCAGAAGCTAAAATAATATCGAGGTTCCGTTTTCAGGTGGTAAAATTTGGTCCAGTAAGTTTATATTCTTTGAGAATTGCCGCTAGTGGATTGAATGATTCCATTATTAAATCTCAAGAAACAAAAGAGAAATTTTTTTTTAATTCTTTTATTAAATTAGGGTCCCTCAACCTTTTAATTTAAAAAGAATTAATGGCAGCCCGAATCTTTCGTGATTAAGCAGGCCACGTAGTGTGGACGTCTACTAATCAACACATGTCCGGACAGACATGTCAGTCTATTAATTTACTGCATAAACCAAATATCATAATATAAAATTACCGACCTGGAGTCACATCAATTGATAGACCACGTAGTGTGGACGTCTAACAATCAACGAATAAAGAACTACTAGGTTTTTCATTCCTTGATATAGGATATTCTATATAAATTAAATAGCCAATAAATTTTGGTCCCTACAAATAAAAACAGTGACTCCTTGAGAGGATATTTTTATTCACGGGTTAAGTGTATAACCATTACTCTTAATTTAAAAATACCGTGTCAAAAATCCGGGCCCGGTGTGAACGAACCCTACTTCGCACTATTTTTAAATCTACTTCTTTCAAAAATTCGTCCTGGAGATACCATGACTATAACCCTTCCTTATGGAGACCGAAAGTCATAGCCGGCGCGCGAGTTATAATCACATCTCCTACGAACGTGTAATGGAGACCGTATGATTTATTTGTGATTAAACCCTTCTCCCACTTAATATTTTAAAAATCAAGGATTTGACCGTTTTGTTTATTTGAAACCATTAAATATATTTTAATTTTTGATTAAAATAAATCCAATTTTAATCAATTAAAATTTCCTTACTTAACCATAATAAAATATACAAAAACTTCCTTATTTAATTTTGCGAAAAAAATTAATTACCTAGGTTTTAATTAAAAAATCTCAATTAATTTTAACGCAAAAATTAAATAAATAATTATCTATTTATTTTTCTATTTTAAAAAATTGTTAGGATTATTTATTTTATAAAATCGTTTTTCCTAATATACTTTCGATAAAAAAAATCATGCATAAAAGGAAAAATAAATAAAATAAAATTCATCCACGCAATAAAATAAAATAAATAAATAAATAATTAAACAACGACAAAATAAATATAAATTAAGTCGTTATGATCTGGTCCATCCGTTTAATCTTTTAATCTAACAGTCTCGAATCAAAGATTAAATGCCTAGGGTTTTGGAACCCTAAACGGGCCGTCAAAGACCCGAAACTTTTTCTCAGCCTGCGGACCACAGTCACAGCCTCGGACCACTACTGGAACGCTGGAAAAATGGTAAAAAAGAAGCCCAAATAGCTCCTTAAGTTGCCAAAAATTTTGCTGTGTAGGCAACACTGCGCTGCCTTTTTTCAGCCGCTGTTTGACTACCTTGCCGCCACTTTTGAACCCCCAAAAAATTATGGTAGGTAGAGCACATCGAGATCTTGATCTCCAAAAAAGTTTTCGTTAAAATTCGAAGCCGAAGTACCCCGAAAAAATCCTAAAAGTGTCAAAATTTCTGTAGTGGTGCCACTATGCGCAACCAGCTTTGAAGCACCTTTTGACCACTTTTCCGTCGTCGTCGAACCGCAACCAAACCACCTACGGATAGCCAACAGACAACCTTTATTTCAACAAAAAAATCACATCGAAAAATATTCCTGAAAGCCCCGAAATAAGCCTCAAAGACAGCCCCCTGTTGTGGCCGAACGGCCCTTTGTTGCCGCTGCCTTGTTCTTCTTCTTTTATTTTTGTTCCTCGTTTTACGTGATTCGATTACAATATTTATTCAAAAAAAAATGAATGAAATAATAGATTACATTGTCAAACACCTATCTAATCTCGAAACAAAATCGTCGAGATAAACGATTAAAAACGATATAAATCAAACATTCATTCATACATTCATATTACCGGATCATAACGACATAGGTTGCAAAACAAAGGTTAGCACAATGATTTTTTATGAAAAACGCAACCATGGCTCTGATACCATTGTTGGAGCAGAAAAAATATTGAACTGACGTCGTGACCGTAAAAAACGACGTGTGCGTTTATCTTGAAAAATCGAGAACAATATTAATCTAAATAGCATTATACCTTTATGAAACTTGTCAAAAAGTTTCAATAAGTCCCGAATACAATGAAAATGACCTTGCAACCTTCTCAAGTATGGCCCGGATGCACTACGACGATCACGGTGTGTGGGCACCGATACCGATCGAAGAGTTCTTCATCCTTTTTGATTTCTTCTTACACACTTATCTCCAAAAAGGCAAAATCAATTGCCAAAAAGAGAGAGGGGGCGGAAGCTATCGTGGGGAGATTAGGGTTTGAATTTTATATAAAACCTCATTTTGATATATCTCTCCATATAGCAAAAAATTATATTAAGTATATATCTTCTCTTTCCTAAAAATAAGCAAAAGATATATATATTCTATAAAACCAAATTCCCACCCCCTTATTAGGGCCAGCCACCTAGGGAGTAATCCCTATGTGTGCCAAAAATCAAAATCGGCTTTCATTATTTAATTTAATCTCTGGATGTCCTCTGCGAAAAAGTTAACATTCTAATTAAATTAAATAATTATCAAAACCAACAAGAAAAATATCCGTGCGTATAATGGGCTACGTGAGAGATCACGAGGAAGTATAGGACTCGTGCTAATCGTACGAGAAAATTGGATATCCCTAATTCTGTCTCTGAGCTAGATCATTTCCCGTACGAACCAGAACTTATTCTACTAAAGGTCATTATTGAACTTCTGGCCCTAACTCAAATTATATCTTGAGTTTCCAATTATCAAATGCACTGAATTCCAAAACTCAAATTAGTTAGTATAGAATCGATCATTCCGTTGATCCCGCTTAATATACTCCAAGTGTACTAACACATCGAGCTCAAACATCGAATTTTCAAAACCTGAATTCGATCCATTCGACCTAGCCAAGACTAGCTACTATAACAATGTACTACAATCGTACCAATGGAATGTTCGGATCTATTGCAATTGTGAGCCTACTTGTATAATCTGTTAGAACCTTTGACCCGATCTTCCGTGTAGCACGCACCGAGTCAACTACTTGATAGAATATACGGACTATGCATTCATACATCACAAATAGAAATATGAAATCATAAAGGCAAAACCATCTCAAATGTTTCTTATTAATATGCCAGGGATCCAGAATAAAATACATAAAAAGCATGACTTTTGAGTATACATTCCCAACATTTTTAGTATACATTCCCAACACTATCTTTTAGGTATATTTTGTTCCTATTTTATGAATAAAAATTTATCAAAAAAAAGTTTCAAAAACACAGAAAGAAGCCCAAACTGCCCCTGCCAAAAGTGCCGCTGGCGGGCTATTTTTCTGTTGTTTTTTTTGTGTGTTTTTGGGAACTGTTTTATTGCTTTTTTTAAGTCAAAAACTATAGAAATATTATCAAAAAAATTTATCAAAAAAATCATAGAAAAACCATCGCAATCCGTGGCCTGAACCACCAGAAACCACTACCGGTGCCGCCGGTTATGTTGTCGCTTGTTCTTCGTGTTCTTAGATATTCAAACCCGTTCTTAAATATTTTAAATAATATTTAAAAATAAATAAAAAATTTTACATTAAAAACCTATGTCCCGAATGCTCACATTTGAACTAAAAACGATTAAACTATCACGATCAACCCTCTTGATTAAAAAATTAATTAATAACCATCATTCAACCAATCAATCAAACATGAATATAATAGTAATCATAAAATTGAGATTAGAACGTCTGTCAAATAAAGTTCACACAGTTTTAAATCTACTTGGCCCCTTGATTGATCGTAAACAAAATCAAAATAGCTCTGATACCAATTGTTGGAGGCAAACTACCAAGATTATTGATTTGTAAACGATTTTTCAAAAAAAATAAAACTAGACGGGCAATCGCTGAAACAGGCTCTAGATAAAATTTTTTTGATGTCGAACGATCAAAATAAAAACACGTGCCACCACAGTTAATTCAGATGAATACCTTTTAGTTGATTCTTCAACTACGAATTTTGATTTTCTGAATTGAAGCTCTGGTCAAACCTTCTACTGTATTCTCGATGTGATTCCCGAACGTAGTGTGGGCTACAATCCTTCGAGAATTGAAACCGATAGAACTTAGATAACCTTAGTCTTAAAATCCAACTTATAAATTTGGTTCAGCCTACCTGCCTATTTATAGGGTTACAGTAGAACCTCTCAAAAATTTTTGTAATTATGAAAACCATGCAGTAGTTTCTGTAATTTTTGTAAAATACTAAATTATAGTTTACACCACTAAAGAACTGTAACTACACTCTTACCTATAATCTCAATACCAATTTTTATTGAGCTCCTGTTATTAAATACTTAATTCATCTTTCCATATTAAGGTTCTCGATATCCGCCAATTAAATTTAATTATTGACAATTTAATTTAATAAGTATCTTTAAAATTTCTTAAGTCCTTCTACTTAACTCATTTAACTGTCGGATAATCAAATCCACCTATAGGGTTTGGCCCAGTTAAAACTTATAAGCTTCCTTAAGGGGGTATCGTTAATTTCGAATAATAAGGACGTGAATTCTATCAAAAATTCATATTCACCATATAATTAATACTGTTATTCAACTTATCGAGACTATAGACCTATAAAAGATCGTACCCTCTAATTAATCAAAACAACGAATATTAAATATATGTAAATAATAATTATTTCAGAATTAAGAGTATAATCTTTTGGTGTGAATTAATTTATATAGTCAGTATAAAATTAATTACCCCAATGTGGTCCTGGTAAATACACACAAAGTGTACTAGCACAGCGAGTCGAAATAATAGACGATGCTATTATCTGTTTCCTATAATCAAGGCAGACCTACTAAAACTCTGTACTATAGTCGTATCGATAGTTTGTCAATTTCTATCTAAATTGTGAATAAAAACTTATATTCTGCAGGAACCTATAATCTGGTCTTTTGTGTACAAGTCGTACTTTACACACCAGTTTAAATATTGTACAGAATAAAGAACAACCATGCATAACATTAAAGAAAAATGATATTGCATACATTACTTATTAAGATTCTCATAAAATAAAAAATTAATTTTATTAAAATAAAATTAAATACTAAAACTAAATAAAATTCATGATCTTTAGTATACAACCCTGACACCTCGGTGAAAGTCTAGAAACTTACTCAACATAGGTGCTTCGTTCCTTTGGGTTAGTTCCCGTAAATGAAGTGTTTTTACCATTGGAAGGCGTTTGTTGTTGTTGTAACGTATAGAACTTTTATTACCTAGTGGGTCATTAGATGCCCCGAACCTAGACTAATGAGCAAGTGTCTATAGTTGTTATCTTTGTTCCCGATGCGATATAGTCGGTAGGTAAGAATCATTGACGGTTGTGGGAACCGAGTTGAAAAATAACATGTTGTTTATGATTATTAAACTATTAGTTGTTATTGGATTATATGAAAACTTATGATTTTGAGAATGAAAAACCTTTTTGAGACTTATATAGTCGAGTTGTTTATATAATCCTTGATTAGATGTTATGTTTTTAATTCATGATATTCTACTCCTATTGGGCTCTGGCTAACGCTGTTGGATTTAAAACATTTCAGATGAAAAGATCATATAGCTTGATCTTAAGGAACCCCGGAGGGAGGTGAAAGATAAAACCTTTAGTTTTGTTGTACGATTTTTCATGTCATTTTTGCTATTAGTTCATGAAATGTTTGTACCATGTTTTGGAAGCCGTAAGGCCTTAATCTTGATGTTTGCATGGTTGTATGACGATGAGAAAGACCATGGGTTGATTGTTATTTTTCGGGTTTGCATGTGGTAGTTATCGCCCGGTTGGTTTCAATGTTATAACATGCAATTTTTGATGGATTTTTATGTTTAATGTCAAACCACGTATCTTGAGGAGAGTTTTGAACCTCGTTTTAGATTGCTTGGTTGTTGCCTTGAGGGTTTTAAAAAGGCTGGGAAATGGTTAAGTGTTAGGAGGTAAAATTAGATTTTGAAAATTTTGGTCCATAGCCAGACCACTTGATAGACCACTCAAGCGGTCTATCGAGTGGTAAAAACACACTTTCAATTGTTTTGTTTTCAGATGGTGAAAAACTTGGTGCAGAGGGATCGCTCAAGCAGTCTTTTGACCGAACGAGCGGTCTGGGCAACTTTTGAGAATTTATTTTGTTTTGTTTTAAAAGATTGGCTCTTGGGGACTATGACCATGCCTTTTTCGGTTCTTCTTTTACTCAGAATAAACCCTCAGAAGTGATTTTCTCAAAGGTTTTAAATTCGTTTTAAACATATGTTCTTAATCCCTTTGGGTTCAGGCGGTTTGATGGATCTCGCTATCAAAGAAAAATGGGATTTTCATCGGCAGTTTGCGTGACCCGGGTTTTGGGGCGTGACAAAAATCCTCCCACAAGTGTCTGACTTCTTCATCCTCTTCATCGTCACTTTCGAAAGGGGGAAGACCTTATTCCTCATAAATGACAAATATCGGGAAGTCATCAAAATCATCGTCTATCAATTCTTCTATAACATCCTTGATCAACAACTCCTCTCGGCCAGACGGCAAATTTGCAATGCGCTTCGATTATGTCACGGTGACTATGAATTTTGTAAGATCAAAATCTCCTGTTCCTTCTCCAACGACATTCACTTTCAGCATGATTTGGTAAAAGATTGGTGGTCGCATTCAGCTTCTGGATAGCAGTAGGTGGGGAAATCACTTTGTTGTCTATTAAATCCTAGATCTTGTGTCGAGATCTCATGCAATTGTTGGTTAAATGAGCGTGCCCCTAGTGGAAGGCACAGTACTAGGTTGGTTTGTATCTGGGTGGCAAAGGAATTGGTGGCGGGGTCAACTCCAAAGGCTTTAGAAGGCCCCTCTCAATCAGGTGGCTTAAAATAGAAGTCAACAATTCAGTGAATTGGGTGAAGGTTCTCTTTTAGTTGCGGGATTAATTTTAGGTAGTTGGCTGGGTGGATGGATTAGACTAGTTCAGATTCAAGTTTAGCGGGTTCATTTCATAGCTTCGGTTCACAGAGTTGGTGGCATTGTTCGAGTTGTTGACATAAGGCTTCTTGACAATTCTTTGGCTAGACTCTCCTTTCTCAATATCTCTGGACTGCAATGCATCCTCTATCTGTACCCCAACATCAAAGACTTGTTCAAATGTTATCAAGGGCTGTGTTATCAGATACTTTTAGAATTATGGCTGCAGATTCTTCACTACCATCCTCACTTGCTCCTTCTCAGTGGGTCGATTTATCATTTGTGTTTCCTTGGCTCTCCAACGGGTCAGGACTAGACAAAAGATTCTTTGGCCTCTTATTGGGTAGTCTCAAGTTCTCGAGTAGTAATGTCAAGCTAGATGTTATAATTATATTGGTTGACAAATACAGTAGCAATGCCCACTCAATTTCTTGTCTTTGAAGCATCTAGTGACAGAATTAGGTAGCTCCTGACAAAGACTGCTTAAAAATATGAGCCTTTAACTTATCACTAATCCCCAACGGTGACAGGGTTCCCATATACATCGTCAAATGGATACTCAGGTCTCTGGTTTCGTCAAAATTTTCCATGTTCGGTATCTTAAATTTCTTGGGGAGTTTAGCATCGGGAAACAAACAGAGCCCCTCCACACAAAACATGTAGTCCTCGACCCCTCGGGCCTTCCTTAAAATCTTCTCTAACTTTTTGACCTTATCAAACAAGATCGATTATTTAGTGGTTAGGATTTTTGGGATTCCCGGTCGTACAGGTAGCACAGCTACGGGTTAGGTGCCCTCGCATCCCATATTACAATCCCAGATGTTGCCTCCTACCCCGTCTTCCTGGTCATTCGGGAGAACTAAGTTACGATCCGCAACCCCGATCTATAAGGCTTGGATCTACACTTGGCACTGAGTCTGGATTCTAACCCGATTGCACAATAGTGTTAACCTCCTTGACTGTCCGATGTAATTCCAAGATTACCCTCATCATATTTTCTATGGTTAATTTTGGGTCTGCGACAGGTAACCTCAACTACTCTACACATCTGAGTCTTTCCCATGGAGATCGGGCCCAAGTGCGTATAGTTTCTTCTTGGCATGAAGCTATTATCCTGGGCCTCTAAATTGGAAGGACTCATGTAAATCGGAGGACTCATTAGCTGGGTTTAAACATGAAATATACTCGTGTTCAACAACGAGATACAAAAACAAAAACTAAACCTAAATGGGGTGCTATCTATATAAACAAAAGCATCCATAAAAGAAAAATCACATAATCCTAAAAGATTTATTGATCCTAAAAGAAGGGGTCTAAGAAGCTTTATACAACAAGAGAAGGCTGCTATGTCTGCACTCAATGTACCTTCAGATTAGAGTTAAGAATATAGCTTCTAATGCTAGAAATGGTGCAAGGAATGGTTAAATGGTACGCAATAACTCGTTTTTCCACATCTATGGGAGCATCAAGCCAGAAAGCTTGCTGGCTTCCGAGACATTGCCCCGAGACAATAAACTAATCGAGGTATGGAGTATGTAGAGTGAGGGCTTGAGAATCAAGCACACAAATATGCACAATGCAAATGCAAATACCAATGGAAAGTTTAAAATAAGAACCACTGACATTTCAAGTTAAGCCCTCTTATGATTTATTTTTTGAAAAACCAGTCTCCAGCGAAGTTGCTGGAAAACTGTGGCCATTTTTTAGGGGGACCGATGCGTTGAATATCTATTGTTTTTAGAAAAATGCTCTTTTCTTTTTTTAATAAGAAACTCCAACATATCTGAGCACATTTTGAAGAAGAATGGAGTCGTCACTTGATTTTTGAGAAAAACTAAGAAAATCAAAAAGAAGGCCACGGGTGTTTTTTAAACGTAACTAGAGAAAAAGATGATTCAGGGGCTAAGGTACAAAAAAGGAAGGTGTTAGGCACCCTTTTCGTCCAACTGTTTGGTTGGCCTCTACTTTGTCAATATTGGTTCTTGTTTTAAACTTTTCAAAGATAACATAGCAAGAATAGGAGGTTAAAGAGAGTTCATGTAAAAGAAAGCAAAGAAAAAAAATCTTAACTACAATCCAAAGGGTCATGCAACTTGATTATCATTTCTAAACATGCTATACGTATCGTTTGAGTAAAGCAAAGCGAAAAACATGTAATGAAAAGTTAGACGAAGCAAGAAAAAACCCAAGGGTCATGAAATAGTGTTTCTATCTCTAACATGTTATACACAGACTGTACAGAAAGAATAGAAGAGATTCAAACATTGTTTTCAAGCTACTGGACATACAGAAAACTCACAGTCATAACAACCAATGTTGCGGCCGTGACAAAATAAGTCACAAAACTCACGGCCATGATAAATTTAGGGTTACCTCAAGAAAATGAAATGCAAAAAGTCATAGCCGTGACAACCAATGGTTGCAGCCAAGGTATTTTTGAGGTCTAGAAGAGTATTCATCATGCAAGGTCCAACAGAAGCTCAAATGAATGAGATGTGTAGGATGGAGACCATAACCCACTTTGTCAAGGCTAGATCTACCATTTAATGTCCCCAATAGTAACATTCATCTAGAAACAGAATGCTCAAAACATTAAAAAAAAAAGGACAACAAAAGGCTCAAAATATATTTTTCATGTTGCTGGTCTCACAAAAAGTTCACGGCCATGGCAATAGAATATTGCGACTATGACAAAAATAAAGAGAAAAGTTACAGCCAAAAGAAAATAAGTAGTGGCCATTATATTTTGGTCAAAATAACTCACGGCCATGATAACCAAGGACCGCGACTGTCAGGTTTTTAAAATCACAGAGACTTTTTCATGTGTCTAGAGTGCTAGTGAATACAAAAATAGATTGAGATACACTGTTCTATGCAATACAGAAGGTTACAAACATACTGTTTATCATAAATACATACATAGACATACTCGATACGAATGGATTAAATAAGAGAAATGAAATAACGAATGGAAACCTTAACCGTGACACCCTTAGGAGAGAGAAGGTGAGGGTTTAAAGAATCATCACAGTATCCTAAGGTTACCTCGTGTAGATAACCGTCTTAAATATCCTCTTAGATGTGGGAGTCGGATATCACCAAGCAATCTGTGCCTAAGGTCCCACCGGTGCAAGAAAATTCACGAGCAAGGTCTAAGAGTATCTGGAATATAAGTATTAGGAGTATCGAAATATCGGGCTGGAATAAAATTCGGTAGAGTATCGATGTCCAGGTATGTCTCTCTCTAATTTTGTGGAAAATGGCGACTATTTATAAGCAAGGTGGGAGTCCAGACATCCTCTAGAATGTTGCCACATGTCCAAAGAGGTGTCAAAGTGGCGGTCACAGCCTTTAATTGTACGAACAGTGTAGGCTGCTACCTTTATGGTAGTGATAGCGACAACCGTGACTTTCAAAAGTCGTGGCCAGGTTTAGGGTTTCATAAAAGTGGCGGCCGTAACAAATAGAATTCCTAGTCTGTTATAGGATCACAAATAGGTGGCAGCCGTGAGAGTAAGGACACGGCCTATTGTAGAGTTCTGAAAAAGGTAGCGGCTGTGAGTATTATAGATGTCGCTGCCTTAAGGTTTTGATTGGTTTATTGGGTTTTGAACTGAATTCCTAACTTTGCTTACTTGTGAGCATTTTTTAGCATAATTCTCATGTTTTTGTCATTAGGGAGCATTCGAGACGGGTGCCTAAGATTCGGCTTAGTCAAATTAGGGTGTCTACAGAGGTGAAATAAGACCATTAGCGACGAACATATTGGCCTCGATAAAAATATAGCACAATTTGCGATGAAAAAGTATTTTTCTCTCCAAAACTCTTCTATTTATTAACAAAATATGAATTTCCTCACCTTTAACTTTCCTTTAACGACGAAATGTATTTTTATCGCTAGATCTCATCGCCAAATGCCCTTATTCTTATAGTGAAACCTTAGCAAGCTCCAATAAACCAAGACTCCAATGGGTGGGTGAAAATGGATCTCCGAACACGAACAATAGCTTCTCTAATGGCACTCGATCGAAAGACAAGCAATGATCAACCTCCAATGGAGAAAAGGAAGCTTAGGGGAACCCTAAGGCTTGTTCTAGGGCTTAAAACTTTAGATTAGAGAGAGAGAGAGAGAGAGAGAGAGAGAAGAGAGAAATGAAACCAAACACTCCAATCCCACAACTTAAAAACCCCTCTGTTATAGACCGCTCGATCGGTCTCGAGACCGCTCGAGCGGTCCTTCGCTGTAAGGTATACCGAGAAAGAAAAATATATACAAAATTCCAATTTTTCTCCGATGCCCAATACTCGTTCAATTAATTCACAATAGTTATTTTCATACATAGGTAGGCACATAATTATTATCAATAATCATACTCGTGATCAAATTTTAATCTCTTTCGTAAATTAAACATTAATCCACATAATTTAATTAAATGTTTCAAATTAAAAGGAATCGGATCCCTACACTATATAAAAACAACATGATATTAAATAAACTTTCTCTGAAGCTCTATTCAAACCTCCCGAACGCTATCATACTTGTTTAATTCCAATTCAAAAATATATACTCCATGGCATTAACGCTATACAATTTTCCCAAAATCACAAACTTTTGAACAAAAACTCAAGTATATAATCTTTATCACTTCAACATAAAAATGTTCTTGGATATACAATTCACAAATAAAGTTATACATATTTATATTACAACCCAAAAAATTGAATCAATGGAAAAGAATTTAATTACGTGAGTTTTTTCTCTCCTAAACTCCACATAACTTTTCAACCTATTTACAAGATTGAAACATGTTATATGTTCATATTCCCAGACATATTTCCTTTATTTAAACCAAAACATTATACATCTAAGCCTTTACACTTTTCATGAAACGATCACAAACACTACATGATTTCTTCTACATCTTCTATTTTTCATCCATATCTGAAAAATATTAATTTAAATCGCATGAACCGAAACTTGTAAGATAGAGACTAATTATGATTTAATGTAAGATATATGAGGGACGTGTGTGTGTGTCTGTGTGTGAATGGATGCAAATGCTACACATAAAAGTGTTTTCACGATAAAATGACCCTTCTCAAACATAGAAGTTCAACGCCAAACCAATAGTTTCCAATTTATATCTTAATTAAAAAGTTGGTTATTTCTAATTTCCCTTCAGGCTCTTAACATTTCTCTGAATCACATAACTCGTATAGCACTTAAGTCTTCTTATGAACCATATTTTCCTTTATTCTCCATTCATTCTCGTTTACACCCAGTTTATCACGACCCAAACCCAGGTCCATGAGCTAACCCTAAAACATGCTATATATAAACCATATCCATAGGTAATACTCCAAGCCGTAAGAAAATATTGTATATAGCATTTAAAGGATTTGACAAAATGATCAAAGTTCTAAGATTTAGATCATAATGTTACCAAATACCCATAACACAAGGTTGATACCAAGAAGATCGCATCATTTTAAAAGGTGTACACCCATCATGTATATATACATATATCAATTTGAAACCCACTTTTACTGTAAAAGAAAACCCAACCAACAGGTCTAATGCATGCATCGAAATGCAATCTAGCTATATATATAGGTGTATCATTAGCTCAAGGGACTAGGAATTTAGCAAAAAGGGTCAAGAGTAATGAAAATAACTTTTTCTAAAGCATTCGGCTAAAAACGGGTGAAAAGTAGTTAAGAAATTTTGACATACCCTCACTATTTTAATCATAACTTTTTCTACAAAAAGAATTTTCTTGTGAGAGTAGTCTTATTGGAAAGAGGACTTTCGAGGATTCGATTTGAATACAAAAATGACCCAATTCGGAGTTTGGATGAGGGATATACGATCAAAAGAAGTTGACCCTGTGTAGTTAGTCTACTCGAGCGGATGTAGGGCGCTTGAGCGCCCAACTTTCTGCCATGTGAGCGCTCGAGCGAACCGGGCTCCAGTTGAGCGCGCTGGCACCCTAGAAAACCCTAGATTTTGCCATGTTTTGAGTTCCAAACCTCCAAACACGTAACTCTTTTTCAAACATTCTTCAAATACTTATTTCTAACCCAAAAACACTAGATTCAAGTCTCGAAACCCCTTTTTGATACCACAAATCATCAATTTCATGGATAATCACCTCCCAAGAACCTCAATTTTTATAAAAACTAACTCAATTCACATATAAACCTATGAATATGTTAATTAAGCATGCAATAGACTTTATTTTTACTCATATATACAAAATATCAACCTAAATCTACGTAAGACATGTGAGATAATCTAGATCCTACCTTGGATTTACTCGAAAGCTTGTGATTTCTTCAAATCTCCCTCCTAGGGTTTGGATGTTAGGTTTCCTTGCTTCCTCAAGGTGTTATCTTCAGTCTCCTTGCTCCAAAGCTTGGTCCCCATCCTAGGTCTCTCCTAATCAAGCCTCCATCTTCAATTTGGGCTATAGAAAACTAGGGTTTTAAGGATTGGGTGGGTTTCTCTCAAGAGAGAAACAGAAGAAAGAGAAAAGAAATAAGAAAAGGGGGTTTAAGGGGGCTCACGTGTAAATGAGGGTTATGTATATATATATATATATATATATATATATATATATTCTCTTGATTTCTCTCCAATGCTCAAGAAGTTTCTAAACTTATCTCGATTGCCTGCTCGGGCAGATCTTCACCGCTCGAGTGGTGATCCTTGAACCAGAATTTCAACAAGTTCCTTTAAAATAAAACCCAATGTCCAACTTTATTCTCATGACCTCATTTCAACTTTTTCCATTAGCATATTATTAAAATTTATCGTTATTTTAGATCTTAAAATTATTCCACAACTCATTAATTTGTTCACGAATGTCCATATTATTAAAACTCATACTCTAATTTTTTGTCACACTATAATATTTAACTAAAGGCGAAGATCAACAAAATAAATACGTACCGGATTGTCACAACCTTCCTCCTTTAGGAATTTTATCCCCGAAATTCGATCCTTCTTAAGACTCAAAAAGCTTGGGATATTTTTACTGGATATCTGACTCTCTCTCCCAAGTCGCTTCTTCCACACCTTGATGTCGCCATAACACCTTTACAGAGAATAAAGTCTTGCCTCGTAAAACTTGTTGCCGGGTATCCAGAATCTTTACCGGTGGTTCTTCGTAAGAAACATCTTCTCATAATCTCATTTCTGACCAATCTATCCCATGTGAGGGGTCGGGCTCATGTTTTCATAACACCAACACATGAAAAACATCGTGTATAGATGAAAGTCGTGGTGGAAAAGCCAATCGATACGCTACTTCCACAATCCGTTCAAGTATTTTGAAAAGTCCTATGAACCGTGGTGACAACTTTTCGCCTTTGCCAAACCTTACCAAGCCTTTCTTCGGTGTCACTTTTAGAAATACAAAATCCCCTACTTCAAACGATAATGGTCGTCTCCATCTATCAGCATAACTTTTCTGGCGACTCTGAGCTGTGATCAAATGCTTTCGAATTGTGGTAATCATTTCGGTTGTTTCCCTCACCAATTCTGGACCTAGCAATGAGGTTTCTCCAACTTTGGTCCAACATAACGGAGATCTACATGGTCTTCTATACAAGGCTTCGTACGGGGGCATCTCGATACTTGCTTGGTAACTGTTGTTGTATGCGAACTCAACTAGGGGTAGGTGATCTTCCCATAAACCACTAAAGTTCAACACACAAGCTCGTAACATATCTTCTAAAATTTGAATCGTATGCTCGGACTGGCCATCGATTTGAGGATGGAATGCCGTACTAGAGAGTAAATTGGTACCCAAAGCTGCCTGCAAGCCCTGCCAAAATCGTGAGATAAATCGAGGGTCTTTATCCATTACTATCGATATTGGTACGCCATGCAATCGTACAATCTCTTGAACATAGAGTCTTCCCAGTTTATCTACGGAGTCAATTGTGCGCATTAGTAGAAAATGTGCAGACTTTGTCAATCGGTCCACATTTACCCAGAAACAAAATCCATTGTCACGTGTTCCTACTTCCACTCTAAAACTTGTAACGGTTGAAGCATGCCCACTTGTCGCTGATGTTCTGCTTTCACTTGTTGACATGTGAGACATTTAGCGACAAATAAAGCCACATCTTTTTTCATGCCTTTCCACTAAAAATGTCGTCGAAGATCATGATACATCTATGTAGTTCCCGAATGCACTGTGAGTCGAGAGTGGTGAAAATCTCGTAGCATTTCTTCACGACAAACCTCAGGTATAAACAGTCTTCCCATAAATCTCAAGCCTTGGTTCGATAAATTGGTCCGTCATTTGGCATTTTCCTTATTAGTGACACGTTCCCCATGCATTTGTGCCTCTTTATCAAGTTGCTGGGCCTCCATAACTCGGTGTATCAGTATAGGTTGAGAGACTATGGCAGACAAGGTAACATGATCCTTGGCCCTACCAAGGTTAAGGTCAAATTCTCCAACTTCTTCTAACATTTTCCACTCCTGTATCGCGATATGGGCTAAAGACTTCAAAGAATTTCAACTGAGGGCATCAGCTACAACGTTCGCCTTACCCAGATGATACTACAAACTAAAATCATAATCACCCAAGTATTCCATTTATCTTCTCTGTCTCAAATTTAAATCTTTCTGCGGGAATAGGTATTTTAGACTCTTATGGTCGGAGAAAACTTTGAAGCGTTCTCCATAAAGGTAATGCCTCCACATCTTTAACGCAAAAACAACTGCTTCTAATTCTAAATCATGTGTTGGGTAGTTCCTTTCATCCATTTTTAGTTACCTCGATTCATATGCCACAACTTTGCCCTGCTGCATCAGAATACACCCTAACCCTTCACGAGACGCATCACAATATACTTCATAACCAAGATCTCTCTCAGGTATGATCAGTATCGGCGCACTAGTTAGACAATTCTTTAATTCTTAGAAAGCATCTTCACAAGCATCGTTCCACGTGAATTTAACTCCTTTTCGAGTGAGTCGTGTCAAGGGTGACGCTAAACAGGAGAAATCTTTTACAAAACGACGATAATACCTTGTAAGGCCTAAGAAACTTCTAATATCAAATACACTTTGTGGTCTCTTCCAATCCTGCATGGCCTCTACTTTAGATGGATCAATAGTTACTCCGTCTTTTGACACAACATGTCCTAAAAATTTTACTTCGAGCAACTAAAATTCACATTTCTCATAGCATAAAGCTTATGTTCTCTTAAAAGTTGAAGTGCCACACGTAAATGCTGCTCATGGACTTCTCGGATCGACGAATAAATCAAAATGTCATCAACAAAAATAACTACAAATTGATCTAGATAAGGCAAAAAAATGCAATTCATCAAATCCATGAAAGTTGCGGGGGCATTCGTTAAACCAAAGGGCATCACTAAAAATTCATAGTGATCGTACCGGGTACGAAAAGAGGTCTTTGGTATGTCATCCTCTCGAACTCTTAATTGATAATAACCTTATCTCAAATCGATCTTCGAAAAGCATGCAAAGTCCTTCAATTGGTCGAATAGATCATCAATCCTGGGCATTGGATATTTATTTTTTACTGTAACTTGATTTAACTTTTGATAATCGATACATAATCGTAATGAACCGTCTTTCTTTTTAGGAAACAATGCCGATGCTCCCCATGGCGAGACACCAGGGCGAATGAAGCCCTTGTCCAACAAGTCCTGCAACTGAATCTTTAATTCTCTCAACTCTGCTGGAGCGAAACAATAGGATGGCACCGATATTGGAACGTCCCTAGGATAAGCTCAATAGAGAATTCAACTTCTCTATGTGGCGGTAGTTCGAACAATTCTTCCAGAAAAACGTCACTAAACTCGCTCACCACTGGTGGAAGCTCTCCTCGTATGGAAGGATTATCCTTAGTCAAAAGGGTGGAAAGAATCGTATGCACATTAGTTAAATGGTTCACGTCACCGGGTCGAGGTGTCATCTTATCATCTTTATTCCCCACGTAAAAGAAAGAATCTCCTTCTGGAGTATACAAGAAAATCCTACGTCGATCACAGTCAATAAACGCACGAAATGTAGTTAACAAGTCCATTCCAAGACTAATATCAAACCTCGACATCTTCAGCACAATAAAGTCAAACACGAGATAACGATCGGCTATTACTAGTTCGCACCCTCTACATACATACGTTAACGTTGTATTATGACCGATGGGTGTTTCGACACTTACAACAACGTCTGATATCTCAACAGGTAAACCCAAAGTAGATACGAATGAAGAAGAGATAAATGAACGTGACGCACTAGTATCAAATAACACGCAAGCCCAGGAATTGAAAACTAACAAAGTACCTCGTATCACTGGGGTACTAGTAGTAGTCTCGTGTATCTTAGGAGTTTTCGAAGTACCAATTTTTGCTATGGCATAGATCCTTCCCTGGATTCTAGATGTCTGTCCCCGTCCTCTACCCGTAGGTTGATGTACAGATTGTACTAAAGAAGCCTCCCTAGGAGCCCGAACTATCTACGTCTTGGTCTGTCGAATTGGTTGGTCATATGTCTGCAACTAAGTAGGTTATGTAGTAGATGTTTCTTGATTAACTCTTCCTTGCGGACATTCACGTCTAACATGCTCCTCTTGATCACACTGAAAACATCTGATAGGTCCCCTCTCTTGAGGCTGTCCTTGTGTCAAGTTATGTTGTTGCCTTGGTGCTTTCTTCCTTTTCGAACATTCTCTAGCCTGGTGTCCTTGCTGCCCACAAACAAAACACACAACTTCCTTTCGCTCTAAACACGCCATCGAGGCCACAGATGGGGTAGGTGCTGAGAGTTGGGTCTGATAAGATTTCTGTAGTGCTGAACTAGTATTGCCCTGTTTCGATCTTCGCTTCTTATAAGGTCGTCCCTCAGATTGTATTATTCTGGCCACCGATAGCTTTCTATTTTCCATGATCCTGTGATTGTCTGTCATAGCACTTTTTATTACCATGGCCGTCACAACTACCTTTGAGAACACCCTTAATCGGAACCCTACCACTTTCTCTCGGATAGCAGGTCGTAAATCCCTTTCGAACCTCTTAGCCTTAAATTCCTCAGTTGACACCATTTCTGGCGCAAACTTTGACAAGCTGGTGAACTTTGATTCTTATTGCAAAACAGACATATTCTCTTGTATCAACGATAAGAATTTCTCTCTATACGTATCTCGAATAGACTCAGGGAAATATTTTTCTAGGAATACTGCTATAAATGCTGCCCATGTACCGTCCGTTGTCGTCTTAGCAATTTCCCACCAATCATTTGCCTCTTCTCGGAGTTAAAAAATAGCGAAACTAACCCTAAGGTCATCTTCCACTATTTGCAAAGTATCTAAGATCCGAGTGACTACCTTTAACCATTTTGTCGCCATTCTAGTGTCGGGTTCCCCAGCGTAAGTAGGAGGGTTCAAACGTTGAAACTCTCTCATCATAATTGCAGCCATTGCGTTAGTATCCCGTGCTCCCCCTTGGTTAACCCCAACCCCAACTAAAGTCCTCAAAGCATTCAGTATCTATTAATTCACTTCTGCACCCACAACTGGTTCCTGCGGGGCATTGATACCCCCTTCTTCAGGAGCTGGCACTCTTCTGCGCCCCCGACCGCGACCGCGACCTCTACCTCTTTCTTGCCTAGGAGACATCACTATACGAAAAGAAAACGATCGTCAATACATAATTCATAAACAAATCGACACTCCCTTCCTGAATAGATTCAATTTAAAGCGCAAATGGGGCTAACTCTACTCAAACTTAATCACACTAACACATAAACACATACCGAGGGAAAGCCTTGAAGTAACGCGATAATCCGGGCAACTAATTTAGATTTCTCATAGAAAGAACATTGGCTAAATGTTTTTCTATTTCGAACCCCAAAGTAGTTGATCGGACGCCAAATGGCAAGCCACATCACCCTAAGACTCAACCTCCATGCCATATAAACACATAGCATGCGCAAAATAATAAAACCACAATCCCATGCAAGCACACAAACCATGCCGTGTAGTGGTGCCTAATATCATCAAATAATTTTCATACCAAGGTCGTCCTCACTTCCCACAGCTCCTAGGTATCAGAACATAGAGCTCTTATACCATTCTGTCACGATCCAAACCCAAGTCAGCGAGCTAACCCCAAAACATGCCATACATAAACCATATCCATAGGTAATACTCCAAGACGTAAGAAAATATTGTATATAGCATTTAAAGGATTTGACAAAATGATCAAAGTTCCAAGATTTACATTCCCATGTTTACCACAAAGGCTTGAGATAACATACATTCAACATTAATTATCACTTTCATTACATCACTTCCATTATCTTATGTATAACAAAAGCAAAGAAATAAAGAAATTACAGCTCCCATTCTTTGCCCTTTCCAAAAGCATCCATAGCTTCGGTGTCACCCCGCTCTTTAGAACCTGAAATTTGTTTGGCATATATACATGAGCCGAAGCTCATAGTACAAAGATTAACTCATATATAATGCATGATTTGTAAGGTGTGATGGGTGTAACCAAGTAAATATGTACATTTTTACCAAGTCATTTCTTTTTAACACACATACTCACACACACCCAGATTTGTCTCCATTTATCCATTTGTTTACCATTCATAAATTCTTCATTTTCTTTCCCGATTTTTACAAAACCATATCACCTCTAATAAACTGGTGTCGGGTGCAGCCTATAGAAACCCCTCCCTATTAATTCCCAATAGGCTACGCGAAGCCATTGGATAATAGATAGCTCTACAACTCACCACGACACAACACCACATTTTGGGGGCTAACCCGTGGGCATGTGGTCCCCATCTTGCGCAAATTTCTGGTCTTTCACCGTGGAAACGCTAGCCCAACTTAATCAATATTATTTCGTACGGTTCATTATTGGTTAATTAGATTCATTTTCACAACCCGGGAGTCCAACCCACAAATGGTTCATCTCCCACTCATTACCATAATACATCATTATGATTCCAAACCCAAATTTACCATCACAACCTTCATTATACAGTTTCTCATAAATCACAATGTTACCAATTTCTCGTAGATTATAATGTTACCAAATACCCAAAACACAAGGTTAATACGAAGAAGATCGCATCATTTTAAAAGGTATACACCCATCATGTATATATACATATATCAATTTGAAACCCACTTTTACTGTAAAATAAAACCCAACGAACAGGTCCAATGCATGCATCTCAACTCAATTTAGCTATATGCATAGGTGTGTCATTAGCTCAAGGGACTACGAATTTAGTAAAAAGGGCCAAGAATAATAAAAATAAATTTTTCTAAAACATTCAGCTAAAATTGGGTGACAAGTGATTATGAAATTTTGACATACCCTCACTATTTTAATCATAACTTTTTTTACAAATAAAAGTTTCTTGTGAGAGTCGTCTTGTGGAAAGAGGACTTTCGGTGCTTCGATTTGAGTACAAAAAGATACAATTCGGAGTCCGAATGAAGGAGATAAGATCAAAAAAAGTTGATCCCGCGTAGTCAATCCGCTCGATCGGATGTAGGGCGCTCGAGCGCCCAACTTTCTGCCATGTGAGCACTCGAGCGAACAGGGCTCCGCTCGAGCGCGCTGGCACCTGAGAAAACCCAAGATTTTGCCTTGTTTTGAGTTTCAAACCACCAAACACATAACCCTTTTTCAAACATTCTTCAAATACTTATTTCTAACCCAAAAACACTAGATTCAAGTCTCAAAACCCCTTTTTGATACCACAATTCTTCAATTTCATAGATAATCACCTCCCAAGAACCTCCATTTTTATGAAAACTAACTCAATTCATATACAAACCTACTAATATGTTAATTAAGCATTCAATAGACTCAATATTTACTCATACACAAAATATCAACCCAAATCTACGCATGACATGTAAGATAATCTAGATCCTACCTTGGATTTACTCGAAAGCTTGTGATTTCTTCAAATCTTTCTCCTAGGGTTTGGATGTTGGGTTTTCTTGCTTCCTCAAGGTGTTATCTTTAATCTCCTTGCTCTAAAGCTTGATCTCCACCCTAGATCTCTCTCAATCAAGCCTCCATCTTGAATTTGGGTGGTAGAAAACTAGGGTTTTGAGGATTGGGTGGGTTTTCTCAAGAGGAGAGTCTCTCAAGAGGAGAAAGAGAAGAAAGAGAAAAGAAATAAGAAAAGGGGGTCCAAAGGGGCTCACGTGTAAATGAGGGTTATATATATTCTCCTAATTTCTCTCCAATGCTCGAGAAGTTTCTAAACTTATCTCGATAGCCTGCTCGAGCGGACCTTCACCGCTCGAGCAGTGATCCCGAAACCATAATTTTAATAAATTCCTTTAAAATAAAACCCAATCTCTAGCCTCATTCTCATGACATCATTTCAACTTTTTTCATTAGCATGTTTTCATAATTTATCGTTATTTTAGATCTTAAAATTATTCCACAACTCATTAATTTGTTCACGAACGTCCATATTATTAAAACTCATACTCTAATTTTTTTTAGGTAATTAAATGTGTTATAAAAAAGAAAAAAAATACACAAATATAAGGGGCATACCCCAAGCCTTACAAAACACCACCAAAACAAAGCCAGAAGCAAACAAAACAGGCTTTATGCTTAGCCATAACCAACCAACAAAAAAGAAAAACAAGCAAGGCTTTACACATTCAAAGCAAAAAAATTGGCAACAGAGCCAAACAAGACTAATCCCTGTTAAATTGGAAAACGAACCAAAGCCCAAACCGCAACAACCACCAAGGTGAAACTGCAGCAAACAAGGGGTTAATTGCTAAAGGCCCAAGCAAAAAATCAGCCACTCTAAAAAATCGTAGCAGCACAAGGCCTAACCAGCCCACCAAAAAAAAAAAGAAAAACCAACCGAATTACTTTCAATCAAAACAAATTCACAAGCCCATAAAATAAACGAAGCTTCAAAGGGCCACCATTAAAAAAGACAACACACAGCCACTATGAACAGCCATCAACGCAACACCCAACAGAGAAGAAACCACCCGCTAGACAAAAGACCTGCAGGCCACCACAAACCGAACCTGAATAGTCAAAGATACTCTAATTTTTTGTCACACCATAACATTTAACTGAAGGCGAAGATCAACCAAATAAATACATACCTGATTGTCACATAGTTCACCACAATTTCAAATTTTCTTTTAATTCCATTCACCGTTATACATCATCTTTTCATTTCAATTCAATCTTTCAGTCAATTCATTAGTTAACTTGGAACCATTACCGGGTGCAGCTTATAGAAACTCCAAACTATTATCCCAACTGGTTACGCAAAACCCAATGGATAGTCGTTCATTCTATAACTCACCACGACAACCGCCCTTTGTCGATTTCCCTCAGCAACGCCGACCAGATAGGCAAGCCATGCACACCTTTTGGAGGACTAACCCGATGGGCAGGGCACCTAACTTGTGCAAGCTTCTAATCTTTAGCCACGGAGCTAGTCATGCTCAACTTAATCATCTTAACAAACTGTCGATTCCGATATTCATTCATCAATTTGATAATTCATTCTCATTACTTCAACCACAAGTCCAACCAAAACCTTGGTCCTTCTCGTTAAGCCCAACACATAAACATATAACCATCCCATACCTTGGAAATATATATCCAATCAATACATTAAATCCAAGAAGTTAAGTCCTAAATCTCACGAAACTATCTCAATTATAAAATTCAACCTCATTCTTGGTTCTTCCCTTTAAATCCAACATGCTAGATACAGCATAACATTCGACTCGATCGACATATCCAATTTGAATAGCATTAAATTCCATATTAAATCACATACCTCAATTTATCATTTTATCTAAGGATGGCCACATTAAAAGTTTTAGACTCATAGTTTTCAATCCAATTACATGAGATCAATCCCAAGTTCACGGAAACCACCCAAAGTTCAACTCAATTTTCATGGTTCATGGATCCATACATTAACTACAAGATAAAGTGTCACGCCCCAACTACCAGGGTCACGCAAAAGCCCACCAAAAATCGTTTATGAAAATAAGATTTGCAGTTAGAAAACCATCAACTCAAAAATATACAACATTTGGATAAAAGATCCCCATAGTTCAGCTCTAAAAAACAATAAACATGCAGTTCATACATGAATAATTATATCGCCTCAAGGCGTACAAAACTTGCCTTCTGAAATAGGCATCACATGTAAAAGTACATGTCAAAATAGAAAACTACTGCGAGTCCTCCATCACCTCAAGCATCTAGGTTAACTCCACATGTTCACCTGAAAATAGTTTTACAGCAAACTCCCACACCGTGAGCCGAAGTCCAATAGGAAAAGACTATAAAGTTGTAAAGCAGATAATATGCAATCATATAGGGTGGGAGCTAAACTCAGCAACAGAACCCAAAACGGTTTTTCACAAACCCCAAGTTTTCCCATCTGACTACACAAGTCTCCCAAAACGGTTTTATTTCATAAAACCCATGTTTTCATCCTTCAAACAAGGTATCGCAAATAATGAAAATGATCAACCATAATTAAGGAAAAATAGTAATCAAAACATTGTTCCCTCGCGGAATGTACCATCGCAAAAAAGAAAAAGAATATGATCCTATGTACCGACTCCATCACAAGGGGACAGAGGTAACAACTATAGACTCCTGCCCATTACCTAGTCCTGAATCACTTAAGACCTACTAGGTAATGACAAGTTCTATACAGAGCACCACGACGTGAAAGCTAACTTTACGGGCCCAACAACCCGAGGAAAAAGAGCACCAAAATCGACCTTCTTTACGGGAACTACCCCGAAGGATAACAAAGGTACCTACACTGCGCACGTTTCTGAACTTTCACCGAGGGCAACTTGTGCCAAATACCCGTAATCCCGGTACATCTAGATAATCTTCTAAAAATCAAATCGTAGATCGACTACGAAAGCATTTCACAAATATACATTATACATGTATATATATAGATCCATCCATCAACATGGAGATCAACAAAACCTTTCCAAAATATTTTCCAGAACAACAGTTATACAACACATGTATAAACAAGAGATACAATCCATGAACCATGCAGATCAAACAAAATATTTTTAAAATGTTTTCCTCGTTTCCAACAAAACATTCAAAAACCTGAGATTCAACCCTGAGGGTTAGCTCCAAACCTCCAAAACATAAAAATGTTGAGACTTTTCATAAAATTACCATTTTCACCGTTTTCTAGAATACCCTTTGAAAACCCAACATGCACAAGTTCAATATCATGTAATAAACTAAGAAAAGCGAAAAACATGCTTTTTATCGGAAACAAGGTTTAAACATAACACGTGATATATAAGCATTTTAACTGGGAAAAAGGCAAACAACCGAAAGTAGCGTTACTGGCCAACCGTCACTATCATGTCCCGACACCCGGGTCACATGAAACACCCACAAACAAACTCCCAAGAAACAAAAAATTTGATAAAAAGTTCCACAGAGGATGAAAAATAACCTTTCCCAAGCATTTGGCCAAAAATGGATGAAAAATGGTTTGAAAATCTTGACATACCTTCACTCTTTTGGTCATAACTTTTTCTACAAAAATAATTTTAAGGTGAGAGAGGTACCATTCGAAATAAGACCTCCGGGGCTTCAATTTGAGTACAAGAACGACCCAATTTCGAGTTCGAATGAGGGAGATAACATCAAAACAAAATTGCCCTGCGCAGCAAGTCCGCTTGAGCGGACATAAGGGGCTCGAGTGAGCTACCACCCGAGAAAAACCCAACAAATTCTGTTCTTGGTGTTCTAAGCCTCCAAACCCTCAATCACCCACTGACCATCATCTCAACCACAAATTGAAGCCTCCAAACACCTTTTGAACACCCTCGGATATACTGAAACCCGAAACTACCACATATCCTCGAAAGGAACATTTCAAAACCCGATTTCATCCAACCAAAATCAACACAAACGCCTTTTTAAACCAAAACCCGATTTAACGAAACCTAAAGCGGTTGTCCATACATTTTTAACCGATCAAAATACATATAATTGCACGTAGTACCCTTGAACAGCAGTAGAGTCCAGAATCCTACCTCGTTGAGCTAAAAGCTCGATGTTTCGATCCACGTGCAAAAATAAACTTTGTCGGAATGAAATTCTTTCCGCATGAAAGCGTAGACCACGATGCCGATACTAAGGATCTGCTGTCTGATAGTCGATAACCAAACCCTGGGTCGCCGACAACGTTGGGAGAAAAAAAAACTAAACCAAGGAAGAACACCATACTCTAATCCTTATTCCTGTGAACACTTAAACCATTTTCCAAAAAGAAATGGGTCAGGGTCTCACAACTCTCCCACTCTTAAAGGAATTTCATCCCCGAAATTCAACACTGCAACAACACTACAACTGAAGCCAAACATTGTCCTGCAACTATCAACAATCTATGATGTAAACCCAGTAATACTTCACATAAGTAGAAATGCCCTAGCAACTGAAATCCCAAACCAGTCGTCACACAAGGAAAACACGACTAGAAGATTCAATCTCCATACAGACTGCTCGCACGTGCAAGTTCCACTGATACTATTGTCATCCAGGAAACATCCATAAACAATGGATCAAGATCCAAGTCATGCTGGAAAACCCCAACATAGAATTCTCACCGAACTCAAACCATTCCGGCGATAATTGCATCATACGAGATCAATCCACCGTGGTACTTGATCTCAAACGTGCTCTATGCTCGAACACAGCGACTATCACCCTCGTCCTCATTGCCACATACTGGCTCAATCACACCTCACAATACACACCAAGGACTATCTCCACAAGTCCAAACACACGACGTCAAACTCCGACATCGGTCACAAGAAGTCACAAACTTCACACCCAAACTTTACCCAAGTTCTGACAATCACCAGGCGACCACAGACTTTGATACCACGTCATCACCTTGTCGAAGCCAACAACTTCACCACTGAAGCTGTTATGATGCCGATCTACGAGCAACAACACAACACTCGACTCCAGAGAGAAACTCACTTACTCACCTGGACATCAAAGAATGTATCTCAATAAACCCTCAAACCTTCATCCTCTATCTGATCTTCTATCCCGAACTATTATTCTCACCCAGGAGAAACATCAGGTGGTACACCATTGTCTCAGATAAGGTTCCAAAAACTGAAAACTAATCCGGCATCACAGCCACAAAGTCACCTGACTCTAGCAAGGCACCTGACTCAAACACGTCATGCAGCCAGAACATCTCATAGGTATCTAACGGTACAAAAACACTACCGTATCTCCCGTACAACAGCGTGTCACTACTCATCTCAACGTCTTTCCATTAAATCACTGATATCAGATTGCAGATCACCCTCAAACAAAACATGGTCACCGTCAATCAGCAAAACAAACATGATGATCATCGTCCAACATTAACCCCTTGAGTCCCTAGATTCGTCCATCGCGTAACCAACCCAGACTTTCCTCTTACACTTAGCAAATCCCTCGTATGCAGAACTCATAATGGTCCTTCCGTTCCCAACCAAACAATCGCGTCGGTCTGAATAGGTTATGCCAACTAAGGTTTCTCCAACATCATACTCTCGGAACTGCCATCCATGCAATCAACAGCACTTACCACAGTCGATAGCCACTCCTCGACTCCAAGAACTCTATGCAGTTCCATGTCCTCAAACGGAGCAAAAGGTCAGACTCACAAAAGTCTACCAGAAATCTACCATATGCATATCACAGCCGCACTGTTCCAACAAAATTCTCGCTCTACCATGAGCTAGAAGCACAACCGTACAAACACGCAATGGTCAACGATCCTCAATTGATCACTACAAAGGAACTCTATGTATCGACACCAACGCGTTTATTAACTAACATCCTTGGTTTAACAACTCGACCTCACAGGGAACACAATCCTATTGGTTCAACCATCCGTTGAAACCATACTAATTAGGTGTCCACAACCTATCATATGTACCACACTCATACGTACTCTTTTACGGTCTTTCACTGCGGGACCAATCGGATCCCAAGTCAAACACACAGATGTTTAACACCCAAAAAGAATGAAGAACCCGTCTTCCAATCACCCGATCCTGGCGATACACGTCCCTCAGTCACAACTCCAAGGGTCACAACACGGATATAAATCTACTGAGATTTCACTATCTCAAGACAACCAAAATTTGAACCAATCAAAACCTGGCATCTTTGTCCACCCGAGATGAAACAACTCACAAACAACACGCACCAGATAATCATCTACAAGATAATCGTCTATAAGAACTCTCTCTCCTTCCATCAAAAGGAAAGAAAAAAACCAACAAGAAATCACGACCCAACCTCGGCGTACTTACCAATACGCATCAACACTTGGTCCTCAACGAACCCATCGACCTTATCTAGAAACCATATTGACCATAGTCAAGCAGTTGTCGTTAACCTTGATCATGGTACTCAATCCATCAGCTACACCAAACTCTTAACTCTTCAGTGCCATTAACACACGCGCGAACATTATCCATCCGTATAGTTGGAACAACTCATACCATTGCGCCCAAAACCTCACTTCATAAGGTGGCGCCACACTAACCTAACTTATGCTTAGCACACCACAATCACGTCATGGTCTCAAATTCGCTGTCCAAGGTATAGCTCCAAACAAAGGGGAACCCAATCCAGAGACCTCTCTTCTAGAGTTACTAATAACTCCCACAACCATGCACGCATCTTTCACACTTCTGCTCTCAAAGCACACATCAAACACAGGCATCGTAACCTACGATTCCTCGCCTATCACCTCATGCCAGCCAAACTATGCGGTCCACTACTAAACCCCATCACTCCACACTTCGTTCCCATAGGCGAACAACATACCCATCTCTGAACCTAAGGTGGATGGAACACAAACAACTTCTGGACATATCACACTCGAGATACATCATCTCAGCGCTAAGCCAACCACATGCACTCCGCATGGTTTCCAAAGACGGTCTCCTAATCACTAGGATATTGACCAAACCACAAACCTGCATTCCCGTAGGAATCTCACAGAATCGATACTCATCGCAGGAATCCTTACACATTCCCATACAACCATAACCCATGCTCTTCCTAGCATATCTACAACTCGTACTCATTCCCATATCCTTGAGCTCACTCACTTGCAACTCAATTCTCAAACCTCAGGGAGGTATACAACGTCCAAGGTCATCAGAACTACTCTGACTACCAACAATATCCTGACTACTAGGGGTATCTCTAGAACCACTCACGTCCTGTGGTCTCTATAGACACCCGACTAAGGATTACTACGCTCCCATCCACTATGTTCCCGTCCATACCCCATCCTAAGTACACAGCTCATGACATAACATGGCTTAAGACGTACTTAATCCATCACATGGCCTAAACCACGTGCACCAAAAGGCTATCCTTACAACTTCCGGTAACTTACTCTTAAGCGAAGCTAGCTACCCAAGCCAAAGCCATCAACTAAGCTTCGACTATACCTGAACAAAACTCTGCTCAAACCCACAATGGTTTACGAACCGAAGCCAACCTCACACGGCTAAACCCAACTCACTGAGGAGTTCCACAACATCCCAAGCGATCGACGCTCAACCCATACCGTACCTCTACAACTGATAACAACCGAGTATCACATCTAAGACCCAAACCACGGTCTCGTCGCCTCAAAGGGTATACATGTTATGTAAAAAAGAAAAACATGAAACACGACAACCTAAGGTCGATCTATCATGTTATCTCTACCATATATCACATAATCATGCTTACACATAGCCACAACGATTATGCAGACACAACACCAAAATCGAGGAGAATCGACAAGAATGATGCGTCATTTTGGGTAACCCACTTAGATTCCTTGCTAGAAATCACATCTGCGAAACGCGTTTCTAACTTGGCTCCCAAGTTTTCTAATCCAAATACAAGACGAATCAATCCTATGGTCCAACCTCCATACTCACATATACACAACATCAACATGCAACCAAGCACACACACATCCTCACAAAGTGATGCACCCTTTTTCCCATGGCTCATAGGTATTCGAACCCAGAGCTCTGATACTAAGTTATCACGCTCCAACTACCAAGGTCACGCGAAAGCCCACCAAAAACTGTTTATGAAAATAAGATTTGTAGTTAGAAAACCATCAACTCAAAAATATACAACATTTGGATAAAAGATCCCCATAGTTCAGCTCTCAAAAACAATAAACATGTAGTTTATACATGAATAATTATATCACCTCAAGGCGTGTAAAACTTGCCTTCTGAAACTGGCATCACATGTAAAAATACATGTCAAAATAGGAAACTACTGTGAGTCCTCCATCACCTCAAGCATCTAGGTCAACTCTACATGTTCACCTGAAAATGATTTTATAGCAAACTCACACACTGTGAGCCGAAACCTAATAGAAAAAGACCATACAGCTGTAAAGCAGGTAATATTCAATCATATATGGTGGGAGCTAAACTCAACCACAGAACCCAAAGCGATTTTTCACAAACCCCAACTTTTCCCATCTGACTACATAAGTCTCCCAAAACGGTTTTATTTCATAAAACCCATATTTTCATCCTTCAAACCAGGTATTAAAAATAATGCAAATGATCAACCACAGTTAAGAAAAAATAGTAATCAAAACATTATTCCATCGCACAATGTACCATCGCGAAAAAGAAAAAAAATATCATCCTATGTACCGACTCCATCACAAGGGGATAGAGGTAACAACTATAGACTCCTGCCCATTACCTAGTCTTGAATCACTTAAGACCTGCTAGGTAATGACAAGTTCTATACGGAGCACCACGACATGAAAGCTAACTTTACGGGCCCAACAACCCGAGGGAAAAGAGCACCCAAACCGACCTTCTTTACGGGAACTACCTCGAAGAATAACAAAGGTACCTACACTGCGCACGTTTCTGGACTTTCACCGAGGGCAACTCGTGCCAAATACCCGTCATCCCGGTACATCTAGATAATCTTCTAAAAACCGAACCGTAGATCGACTACGAAAATATTTCACAAATATACATTATACATGTATATATATAGATCCATCCATCAACATGGAGATCAACAAAACCTTTCTAAAATATTTTCCATAACAACAGTTATACAACACATGTATAAACAAGAAATACAATCCATGAACCATGGAGATCAAACAAAATATTTTTAAAATATTTTTCCCGTTTCCAACAAAACATTCAAAAACTTGAGACTCAACCCCGAAGGTTAGCTCCAAATCTCCAAAACATAAAAATTTTGAGATTTTTTATAAAACCACCATTTCCACCGTTTTCAAGAACATCCTTTGAAAACCTAACATCCACAAGTTCAATATCATGTAATAAACTAAGAAAGAAAAAAACATGCGTTTTATCCGAAACAAGGTTTAAACATAACACATGATATATAAGCATTTTAATCGAGGAAAAAGCATACAACCGAAGGTAGCGTTACTGGCCAACTGTCACTATCATGTCCCAACACCCGGGTCACGTGAAACACCCATAAATAATGTCACGACCCAAACCTAGGACCGTGAACTAAACCCCAAACATGCCATACATAAATTCCAACCACAGGTAAAACCCCGAGACATAAGAAAATGTTGTAAGTAGAGCATATCATTCAAAAAGTTGAATAGAATAAACCAAGTTCCAAATTTACATTTCCAGTTTCGTCACAAAGAGTTTGAGATATCATACATTCAATGTTAACCATCGTTGTCATTACATCCATTATATACAACAAAAAGAAGAAACAAAGAAATCATAACTCCCATTCTTTGTTCTTTCCCAATGCATTCATAGCCTTACTATCACCCCGCTCGTCGAAACCTGAAATGTGTTTGACATATATACATGAGCCGAAGCTCGTAGGATTAAGATTAACTCATATCTAATGCATAATTTGTAAGGTGTGATGGGTGTAACCAAATAAAGATGCATATTTTCACCAACTTATTTCTTTTACACACACATACTCACGTACACCCAGATTTGTCTCCATATACCCATTTCTTTACCTTATTATTCATTAATCTTTCATTTTCACTTCCAATTCTCACACAACCGTGTCACCTCTAATGAACCGATGTCGGGCGCAATTTATAGAAACCCCTCCCTATTAATCCCAATAGGTTACGCGAAGCCATTAGGTAATAGATAACTCTATAACTCACTATGACACAATACCACATTTTGGGGGCTAACCCGTGGGCATGTGGTCCCCATCTTGCGCAAGTTTTCGGTCTTTCACCACGGAGCCGCTAGCCCAACTTATTCCACATAAATCTGTACGGTTCATTTTAGGTTAAATGGATTCGTTTTCACAACTCGGGAATTCAACCCACAAATGGTTCCTCTCCCATTTATTACCATACTATGTCATTATAATTCTCAACCCAAAGTTATCATCACAACTTTCAGTATTCAAATTCTCATTTTCCAACTTTTGTTGCACAGTTTCTCATTAATCACAGTATTACCAATTTCTCATAGATAACAATATTATCACCTACCCATAATACAAGGTTGATTTCAAGAGGATCGCCTCAATTTAAAAGAGAATACACCCATCAAGTATACATATACATATATCAATTTGAAATCTCGTTTAGTGTAAAGTACACTCAATCAACAGGTCCAATGAATGCTTTCTAATTCGATTTAGATATATCTATAAATGTGCCACAAGCTCAAGGGACAAGGGATTTAGTAAAAAGGGCCAACATGAATGAAAATATGTTTTTCCAAAATATTTGGCTAAAAATAGGTGAAAAATGGTTTTGAAATTTTGACATACCCTCACTATTTTGAACATAAATTTTTTTACAAAATAAATTTTTTTGTGAGAGTAGTCTTGTTCGAAAGAGGACTTCCAGGGCTTTGATTTGAGTATAAGAACGACCCATTTCGGAGTCCGAATGAGGGAGATATGATCGAACAAAGTTGGTCCTGCGTAGTTAGTCTCCTCGAGCGGACGTCGGGCGCTTAAGCGCCCAACCTTTTTCCATGTGAGCACTCGAGCGGACAGGGCTCCACTCTAGCGCGCTGGCACCCGAGAGAAACCTAGATTTGTCCATGTTTTGAGCTTCAAACCTCCAAACACATAATCCACTTAAAAAATGCCTCAAATCTTTAATTTTAAACCAAAAACACTAGATTCAAACCTCAAAACCCCTTTTTGATACCTCAAATCATCAATTTCATGGGTAATCACTCCCTAAAAACCTCTATTTTTACAAAAATCAACCCAACCCACACACAAACTTACCAATATGATCATTGAGCATGCAATTGACCCAATCTTTACTCATATATATAAAATATCAACTCAAATCAATGCAAGACATGTGACAAAATCTAGATCCTACCTCGAATTTGCTCGAAAGCTTGTGATTTCTTCAAATCTCTCTCCTAGGGTTTGGAATTTGGGTTTCCTTGCTCTTCCAAGACTTTATCCTCAATCTCCTTGCTTCAAAGCTTGGTATTTCTCCTTGATTTCTCCTAATCATGCCTCCTTCTTCAATTTGAGTGGTGGAAAGTTAGGGTTTGAGAATTTGGGTGGGTTTTCTCTCAAGAGAGAGAGAGAAGGAAGAGATGAGAAGTGAGAATGGGTCTCACGTGGCTTTAGTTTTTGTGTGTTATATATATATATTTATATATTTTTCCTAAATTCTCTCTAAGGCTCGAGAACTCTCTATACTCATCCCGATAGCCCGCTCGAGCGGACCTCCACCGCTCGAGCAGTGATCACTGAACCACAAATTTAGCAAACTCCTTTAAATTAAAACCCAATCTCCAACCTCATTCTCATAACCTCATTACAACTCTTTCCATTAGCATGTAATCAAAATTTATCATTGTTTTAAATCTTTAAAAGATTATTCCAAAACCCATTAATTCCTTCACGAATCTTCGTATCATTAAAACTCATGGTCTAGCTTTTATCATACCACAATATTAAATTAAAGCAAAGATTAGTAAAATAAACATGTACCGGGTTGTCACAAAGAAACTCCCAAGGAACAAAAAATTTGATAAAAAGTTCCACAGAGGATGAAAAATAACCTTTCCCAAGCATCTGCCCAAAAACGGATGAAAAATGGTTTGGAAATCTTGACATACCTTCACTCTTTTGGTTATAACTTTTTCTACAAAATGCGTTTTAAGGCGAGAGAGGTGCCATTGGCAAGAAGACTTCCGGGGCTTCAATTTGAGTACAAGAATTACCCAATTCTGAGTCCGAATGAGGGAGATAACATCAAAATAAAATGGCCCTGCGCAGCAAGTCCGCTCGAGCGGACATAGGGCGCTCGAGCGACCTACCACCCGAGAAAAACCCAGAAAATTCTATTCTTGGTGTTCTAAGCCTCCAAACGATCAATCACCCACTAACCATCATCTCAACCACAAATTAAAGCCTTCAAACACCTTTTGAACACCCTCGGATATACCTAAACCCGAAACTACCACAGATCCTTGAAAGGAACATTTCAAAACCTAATTTCATCCAACCAAAATCCAATTTAACAAAACCTAAAGCTGTTGTCTATACATTTTAAATCGGTCAAAATACTTATAATTGCACGTAGTACCCTTGAACAGCAGTAGAGTCTAGAATCCTACCTCGTTGACTAAAAGCTTGACGTCTCGATCCATGTGCAAAAACTAACTTCGTCGAAATAAAATTCAGTCCGAATGAAAGCATAAACCACGATGCCGATACTAAGGATCTGCTGTCTGATCGTCGAAAACTGAACCCCGGGCCCCTGAGAAGTTAGAGAGAATGCAGAGAGAAAAAAGAGGAAACTTAGGTGTTAAGTTTTGAAAATAGCTTTTGAAAATATCTAACTCTAGATATTTACAGGCTTCCAAAATAATTTTTTTTTTAAATTTTTTTAATTTGCACCGTAACTCCTCGCAGCCCTCGGGACCAACCTGCAAAATCTCTGAACCCGAACATGCATCAAAATCACATCTTTTTATAGAATCTCGCGCCAGGCCTCCACCGCTCGAGCGCCCAAGCACTGCTCGAGCGGACCCCTACCGACATACTTCTTTGCCATACCATCGCTCGAGCGAATAACCACTACTAAAGCGGTCACCATCCAGACCCACTCTATGTCAGTAGCCCGCTCAAGCGGTCAACGCTGGGAGAAAAAAATTTGAACCAAGGAAGGAGACCAAACTCTAATCCTTATTCCCGTGAATACTTAGACCATTTTCCAAAAAGAAACGGGTCAGGGTCTCACATAAAGGTTCAAATTCATTAATTTGTGTCTCTTATCTTCACTTTAATATAGTTCAATCACATGACGAGGGTTTTATTAAAAAAAATCCCCACTTTCCTTGTATCCAAGATAACAACATTAATTTGTCCAAACCCAATACAAAATATACAAAATCGTACCACAATTGAGTAGGTATTACCAATTTATGCTACAACTTCAAGATTCCAAGTGAAACCCCAAATTCCACGAATTAAATCCAAGTTCTTGGTTCAACAATCCCATAAGTTAAAAATATAATAAAATAATGCAAATCCAATCATTTGAATCATTGTTCATGAATTCAAGTCCATTCATAGGTTAGTGTTTTAACATCAATGTTTTCAAATTCATCAAGTTATTCCAACCCATGAATCTCAGTTATCTCATTGTATTACAGTTCTTATTTCTTTGATGATGATTATATTCTCAACTCATTAGATTAACTTATAAATTAATCCCAATTCCATGGCTAATCCATTCACATGTCAAATACAAAATTTGAATTAAATTATAATTTTGACCCAAGAACCACAAATTACCGAGACTATAAGTCAAATCCTTCAATTTCATACAATTAACTTATGGATTAATTCAAATTTTATGTTTATCAATCTAAGCTTCACAATATAACCCACATAACTAGGGTTTCTATTTAAAACCCCCAAATTTTGGAAATTAGTTCTCCATTAAACCTTTAATTCACACTTGATCAAGTTAAAATGCTTAAACAAGCTTTTAAGGGTTCCAGTTTCAACATTTATTCCGATTTTCATGAAACCATCACTCAAACTAGGGTTTTTCCTTAAAAAGTTCTCAATTTTCCAAATTAAATCACTAATCCCACCTATAATCCTCAAATAAACAAGCTACAATGTTCAACTACTGTTTCAATCAAATTCCCAAAGTTTTTAGGGTTTCATGGGTTTAACTTCAAATCCGACACATATCTAAGCAAATTATCATAAATTAGTCAAGATCCTACTTTATGAGAGCCAAAAACGCCAAGATGAAAAACCCTAGAATTTTGGCTATCCTCAAAAATGAGTTTTAGTGGGTTGTGCACGAAGCTCTCATCGGGTGTTACTCGAATTTCGGACGGTGTTGCTTGATTTTGGGTGGAGGGCCATCAATTTCCAGTGAGAAATTTGGACCCGAGCTTTATTCTCATATCAATGGTGAAACTCAGAAAAGAAAGAAGATGGAGAAGAAGGCACGTTGACGAGGTGGGTATTTACCCCTTGTCTTGTAGGCCTTATTTGGTAACGTTTACAATTTTTTATTTTTTGTTTATAAAAAATAAAAAATATGTTTTTGCTTATTTTTATAAAAAACAGAAACAAAAACAAAAATATGTTTGGCACATAAATGTTTCGAAAGTGGTAGTTGGAGGTTATGGATGAATGCAGTGGTCGGAGATAGTGGTCAGAGGTGTTATTTGGTGATGATAGCAAGAGGTAGCAATAGTGGTCGAAAGTAGTGGTCAGAGGCGGTGGTTGGAGGTGATGGTCGAAGGTGATGGCCGGATGGTGGTGGTTGAAGGTGGTGGTTGTATGTGGTGATCGGAGATGCTAGCAAGAGACGATGGTCGAAGAGGGTGGCTGAATGTGGTGGTTGGAGATGGTGATCGGAGTTGGTAGCCAGATGTAGTAGTCGGAGGTAATAAAAAAAAAAGATGTAGTTAAAACTTGTTTACAAAACAAGTGAAACACATTTTTTCTGTTTATAAAAATTCTGTAAATTTTGAAAACTGTTTATAGTTGTTTTAAAACAAAAATAATTACCAAACATGTTTTTGTTTATAATTTACGAAAAAATTAAAAACAAAAATAGAAAACATAAACGTTACCAAACGGGGTCGTAATGTTTTGTTTTATTATTTTATCTTTTTATTTTCTCAAACATTTTAGAAGACTCTAATATATACATAATACGTGTCTGTAAAAAAAAACTCCCCATTCAATTCAATTCATACAATCCTCAAATTCAATTTAATTTAATGTCAAATCATAAAAATTAAAAATTTCCAACATCATGACATTAATCAAAAATTAATTTCCCAAGGTGTCAACACATGTTAACCCCAGACAACATGTAATATTAATCTTCAAAAATCATATCCATGAATTTAATTACGCTTATAAAATTAATTAATTGAAAACGTATTGAGTCTCCACACAGCTAGACAATTGTCCTTTTGTTTTTGCTGAACTCTATAAATAATTGTACTCTCTCATGTGATGTAGAAATGGTCGCATGAATGATGCGTGGAAGCATATTTTTAGTATACTCAGGAAATTTTTGAATGAAATGAGATAACTGGATAATGTTAATTGAAAATTTTAAAATAAAATGACTTGTTTTTCTCATCCATGATCATTAAAGAAAAAGTTTCTTTTCAATAAAGAAACAAAATTTTTATTAACAAGATTTCTTTCTTCCCAAAATTCCAATGAGATTTTGAATAAATTTCTTTTATAAACAAATAAAAAGTTTTAAAATAAAGAAAGAAAAGAGGTTTTGGGTGGGTTTTAACTCACTGGCCGGTCACGATCCTTTCTTTAGGTTTAGATCGTGACAGAGATGGCATCAGAGTAAAGGTTAAAATCTCAGAGTTTAGGACACTTTACACTAGTTTATGTGCTTTATAATGTTCTAAACATATCTTTAGTTTGGGTAGATTAATAATAACGTCTCTTGTATACTGTAAGTTATGGACTCCATAAGCAGCACAGACACATTTGGAGGATACTGTCTTACTACACAACTAGTAGCACGCTCATGGGAACCGTTTAGAGCAAACCCTGTGAATCTGTTGCGCCCCTGACCCGTTCTAATAATATAAATCAAATATAAATATGGAACCAACCCAATGTGGAAGCCCCTCCTTTAGAAACTATCTCTTTGAATAACCCATTTGATCCTCAAGACCAATTGTGAAAACTTAATTCATAACAATTTTCAACAATGTAATCCAACGGAGACTGCTCGAGCGGACACCCCATCGCTCGAGCGGTGACACACCCGAGAGTTTTTGCTTGAAAACTGTGGAAAAACACTTATGTCCTTGGAAACTTGATTCAAATGATTGATTTTTCTAAACCTGTTTTGAGAGGATAAAACCCAAGGAGGAAAATACGTAATTGAAAACAAAAATTTCATCCGTTAGAAACCAAACGTTTTTGCCAAAATCATTCCCTGGAAGATCGGAACACAAGTTCAAACAAAATAATAGTGTCCTCACAGGCATGCATCATATAAATGTATGACCCTAAGGTCTTACAACAGTAGTTTGGTTTAAAATTACATTAATCCAACCGTTCAAAAGAAGGGTTACATTTATACACTTTCATTTCTCAGAAGCTAATTATCTAAAGAAATGATGTAATCCTATTAACTTTCCCAAAAGCTATCGACCATCGGTCTTACTCCATAGCCTTCTTTTCGCCGTCACCTAAAATATTGTTAAACAACATAAGCCGAAGCTCATAGGAACAAGACCAAGATTGAATATATGCATGATATGCGAGGATGGTTATGCAAGATGCACAAATAAACTTAATCCTTTTATAGTATTTGTTCCGAAATGAGTTTTTCTTACATAACTGGGTTTCATAAAGAAAGATTGCTACTCCATGTTTTTGTTTCATACTCATAGGAATATTGATCATTTACTATTAATTCATTAATCTTACTATTCTTAATTAACCCAAACCATTTCATCATCTTGTTATATTACCAAATTGAGGTGTCTCAGACTCAAGTTCATCACTACTCACACACACTTACATATGCTTTACCAACTCGTTCCGGGTTTCATCAATTCATAGTTCAGATTTTAGGCACCGGCGCCGGACGAGCATATAGACCCATGTAGCATTACCCTCAATCTAGCCACACGAGCCCCGTGAGGTAACGGTACGTTCTATACCCCGACACGACTAACGTCTATTCCCGGTCACTAGCCGGTGGGTAGAGAACCCAACTATGTCCTTTTTCGATCATCAGCCGGCTGGCAGAGAACCCGAATACGTCCTTTCCCAGTTGCTTGCTGGCAGGTAGAGAACCCAATCTGCGTAGTTTTTTGGCCTTTCACCGAGGAGCAACTCGTGCCAAACATTAAATAATTCAAAAACTGGTCATTTTTAACATATCATACATAACACAACACAAGCACACGTGAGTCCAACCCAAATGGTTCCTCTCACCAACCCATTTCACTACACAATTTCATCATTCACCTTTCCATTGTTCTCAGCTCAAAATCGAATTAGTCATCATGTGACTTCAAATTCACAAATTCATTGATTTTACTCAACACTTGACTTGATATTAAAAAACATTAGATGGATTCATGGAATTAAATTACGATAGGCAATAATAACCTTCAATTTAACCATTAATCATGTCAATTTCGTCATACAACACCTTCAACCCAAAAACCCCACTATCCACGGTTTAACCCCAAACTACAAACCCTAATTTCATATTTCTCACCCCAAATCACAAGATAAAACAATGTCAAGATAGATAATGCTAAATCCTCCACAAATCCAACATTTAACCCTTATTATCCCCGATCTCAAACTTAAGGTTTCGAAAACCACAAATTTTAGATCATCATAGTCATAAATGAGAAAATACGACAAATATCACTTAAATATTCAAAGAAGGTCTTGGATCCTACCTTTTAATGCTAGATCCATAAGAAAAGGCCTCGGATGAGCTCCAATCACTTGGATCTCCAACCATGTGGTGAGAACAACGCCTCCAAAGCTAAGATCGAGTCCTTAACGGGGGAACCACCGGGAGGAAGGCGAAGAAACCCACTCCAAGAAGCCCAAACAAGCCCCTATTACCTCTCAAACCCAAACCCTAGCACTAATCCTTTGCTTTAGAGAGAGAGACATAAGGAGAAAATAAGAAAAAGAAGGTCCACGCCCCTTTTTAAAATATCAGGTCCGCGACAGTTCGCTCGAGCAGACCCCCACTGCTCAAGCGGTCCCACACCCGAAAACTCTCTGCCATCTCACCATTTGAGCAGTCAACCCTGAGCTAAAATTCTCACTTAATAAGGCTGAAATTGAATCATACACGTGCAACATGTCATCCGGCTACACATTTTTTTGCAAAACTTCCACCTTTAACTATCACAAACGAACACATACAAGCTCGAGACTAAATCTTATACGTGATTCTAACTCCCCAAACATCTACATAAAACATAGTAAACATGCTTTTATTGAAATTCAAAATTAGAAAAGGTCTGAGTCACTACAATCTCCCCCACTTAGGATATTTTGTCCTCAAAATTACGCATTCATCGGGGACTGAACAACTCGGGGTAATTCTTTCAAACTTCTGATTCTCATTCCCAAGTAGCTTCTTCGATGCCATGGTGAAGCTATAACACCTTCACATACTGAATGGTTCTCCCTTGCAAGACTTGCTCCTTAGTGTCAAGGATTCTCACTGGGCTTTCTTCGTAGGTAACATGATCATCAACTCTTAACTCCGTCCAATCCAAAACGTGGGATGGGTCTAGCTCATACATGCGCAACATAGATACATGGAAAATATTGTGCACATAGGCTAATTGTGGTGGTAAAGCTAGACGGTAAGCTACTTCGCTAATTCTATCAAGAATTTTAAATGGACCGATAAAATGCGGTGATAACTTTCCACTCTTGCCAATCGCATTAAACCTTTTCATGGCGAAGCTTTCAAAAATACATGGTCTCCCACCTCAAACACCAATGGTCTTCTTCTTTTATCTGTGTAACTCTTCTGACGACTTTGGACGGTCATTAAACGTTTACGAATTGTGATGACCTTATCCGTGGTCTCACACATAAGTTCAGGCCCCAACACGGCTGTCTCACCAACATCGGTCCAACATACGGGTGATCTACAATGTCTACCATACAGTGCCTCATAAGGCGCCATTCCAATACTCAATTGGTAACTATTGTTATAGGCGAACTCTACCAAAGGTAGATGGTCCTCCCATGATCCTCAAAAATCCAAAAACATGCTCGCCACATATCCTCAAGTATCTAGATGGTGCGTTCTGACTGGCCGTCTGTCTGGGGATGAAAAGCGGTACTAAGAAGTAGGCTCGTTCCCATAGCCGACTGCAAACTCTGCCAAAAATGCGACGTGAAACGAGGATCTCGATAAGAGATAATAGAAATTGGCACCCCATGGAGCCTGGTGATCTCACGCACGTAGAGTCTACTAAGCTTCTAAACTGAATCTATCATGCAAACCAGTAGGAAGTGTGATGACTTGGTTAATCTGTCCACTACAACCCATATAGAATCATGCCCCTTTGGCGACCTCGGAAGGCCTGAAACAAAATCCATGGCGATATTTTCCCATTTCCACTCTGACACTGGTAACGGTTGCAGCTGACCCGCTGGTTTCTGATGCTCGACTTTCACTTGTTGACAAGTGAGACAATGCAAAATGAAGAGCGCGACTTCTTTCTTCATACCTTTCCACTAAAACTGTCTACGTATGTCATGATACATTTTTGTGCTGCCCGGATGTACTGCTAATCATGAATGATGAAACTCATGAAGTAAATCTTTTCGAAGTGTTTCTGGCACAAAAATCCTCCCTGCAAACCTCAAGCTTTGATCGGAGTGTATCGTCCACCCCTTGGTATCCTCGCCGTTTAAAACTCGTTCCCGAAACATTAAACTCTCAGTACCTGATTGCTGTCCTTCAACAATGCGATAAATAAGGGTAGGTTGAGAAATTATCGTAAATAGAGCGACTTCCTCGTCAGTCTTTCCTAAACGAAGGTCATACTCCCCAACTGCTCCAAGCATATATCACTCTCCAACTGCTATCCTTGCTAACGTGCTCAAGGATTTTCGACTGAGAGCATCGGCTACCACGTTCGCCTTACCCGGGTGGTATTAGAGATCAAAATCGTAATATCTTAAGAACTCCATCCATCTTCTTTGACGCATATTCAAATCTTTCTGTGAAAATAAATACTTCAAGCTTTTATGATCTGAGAATACTATGAAGCGTTCCCCGTATAGATAGTGCCTCCAAATTTTAAGAGCAAAAACCACCGCTGCAAGCTCCAAATCATGCGTAGAATAATTTTTCTCATGAACCTTCAATTGTCTCGATCCACAGGCCACCACTTTGCCTAGTTTCATTAACACGCAACCCAATCCCTCATGGGACGCATTGCAGTAAATGGTATAACCGAGTCCTCTCTCTGGGATAGCCAGAATGGGTGTACTTGTTAGTAGCATTCTCAACGTCAAGAAGGCAAGCTCACAACTATCGTCCCATACAAATGTGATCCCCTTTCGTGTAAGGCGTGTTAAAGGCACTACAAGTTTACAGAAATCTTTCACGAACCGACGGTAATATCCTGCTAATCCCAAGAAGCTTTGAATCTCAAACACATTTTTTGGTTTTTCCCATTCCATCAATGCCTTGATTTTAGATGAATTCACTGCCACTCCATCCCGTGAAACTACATGCCCCAAAAATTTCACTTCTGACAACCAAAATTCACACTTGTCGTACTTGGCGTATAATCGATACTCTCGCAACAATTGCAAGGCAATTCGAAGATGCTCCTCATGCTCTTCTTCCGATGGGGAGTAGATTAAGATATCGTCCACAAACACTACCGCGAATTAGTCAAGATAAGGATGAAAAATACGGTTCATAAGGTCCACAAACGTTGCCGGTGCGTTGGTAAACCCAAATGGCATAACCAGGAATTCAAAATGCCCATAACGTGTATGAAAAGTTGTCTTTGGAATGTCTTCCTCCTTAACTCGTAGTTGGTGGTAACCCAATCTTAAGTTAATTTTTGAGAAATAATAAGAACCTCTCAATTGATTGAACAAGTCATCGATTTGCAGCATGGGGTACTTATTTTTCACAGTCACGTGGTTCAGCTTACGATAATCTAAACAAAGACGTAATAATCCATCCTTCATCTTTGCAAACAGTGCTACGGCTCCCCAAGGTGACACACTGGGACGTATAAATCCCGTATCTAATAACTCTTGAACCTGTAACTTCAACTCCACTTGTTGGGATGCGAAAAAAATTTTAGAACAGGCGTCGTGACCGTAAAAAATGGCGTGTGCATTTTTCATGAAAAATAAGAACGGTATTAATCTAAATACTGTTATACCTTTATGAAACTTGTCAAAAAGTTTTAAAAACTTCCGAATATGTTGAAGACGACCAAGCAATCTTCTCACGTATATCCCGGGTGCGCTACGGCGATCACGGTGTGTGGGCACCGATGCCGATCAAAGTTATTTTCTTCTTTGGTTTCTTCTCACACTTAGTCTCCAAGAAGCAATAATGAAATTGCCAAAAAGAGAGAGAGGGGGGCGGCAACTAGAGGAGGATCATTAGGGTTTTGAGTCTCCTATTATTATATATATATTCACTTAAGATATACAAGGCATGTATATCTTTCTCAAGATATGCATGGAAACAATATATATCTTCCTACCAAGAAATTATGCAAGTGATATATATCTATAAAATAACTCCCATCCCCTCAATTAGGGCCGGCCACCTAGGGAGTGATCCCTAGGTGTGCCAAATTCCAAAACCGCCATCCATTATTTAATTTAATTCCCGAATGTTCCCGGTGGAAAAACCGACATTCAAATTAAATTAAATAATTACCGAAACTGATAAAAAAATATTCGTGCGTATAATAGGCTACATGAGGGATCACGAGAAAGTATAAGACTCGGACTAACCGTACGAGAAAATTGGATATCCCTAACTCTGTTCCCGAGTTAGATCATTTCTCGCACGAACCAGAATTTATTCCACTAAAGGTCCTGACTGAACTCCCAGTACTAACTCAAATTATGTCTTGAGTTTCCAATTATCAAATGCACTGAATTCTCCCCACGTTTAAGATATAGATTCTCGATAAATAAATTAGGTTACTGACAATCCGATTTAATTATCTTCTTCTCCTCGCAACCACACCGCTTATTATCGATCATCGGACAAACAACACCAGTACCGAACTCATCGGTATTGTTGATCTCATGGAGAAAATCTTGACCATTGATAACTCAAAATATTATACACTATCTAAGCATAATCAATCAATCACTTTGGGATTAAGAGTTCATGCAATACATGTTAATACGGGATATGGATCAATTCATATAGTCAGTATAGAATTGATCATCCCATTGATCCCGCTCATTACACTCCAAGTGTACTAGCACATAGAGCTCAAACATCAAATTCCCAAAACCTGAATTCGACCCGTTCGACCTAGCCAAGACTAGCTACTATAACGATGTACTACAATCGTACCAATGGAATG